>NQII01005080.1:69576-87403 GCA_002778355.1 Clitarchus hookeri | reverse complement strand
CCTCCCGTGGGAGCCTGCCAGCTGTGGGCCACCGAGTTACGTCCAGTTTTTCCGCTGTCCTGAGCTCTAAGACCTACCTCCCACCCCTCCCTCTCACGGTCTTGTACCATTCATCCTCTAGTGTTCCAAAGGGGCTGCGGTGGTGTAGTGGTCAGACTACTCGCCTCCCACCTAGGGAGGACCGGGTTCTGTTCCCGACGGGGTCGCTTCAGGATTGTCGCATGTGGGAATAGTGCTGGACGATGCCGCTGGTCGGTGGGTTTACTCAGGGATCTCCCGTCGGCTGTCAACACCTCGATCTAAAGAGCCTCCTAAATATCTCCATCAGTGTTTCAAACACCTTCCCAAGGACCGTGGTAAGGTCTCGCTGTGTACCTCGGGTAGGAGATCTGGCCCCTATTAGCACCAGACTCCTCTCATCCATACTGACCCTGCCTCAGGTGTGAACCACATCTAGGGGTTTGTTTTATGGCTATAGTATATTTTAAATAGCAGAAATGTCAAACACCTCAAAATATGATACTATGTAAAGTTTGATTAAAAAAATTGTCGACTCTTTTTCGAATAATAACGTATAAAAACTACAAATTCAGTCAATAATGAAGGAAATAAGATGCTTTTAAGTTTANTCTCTTTTTCGAATAATAACGTATAAAAACTACAAATTCAGTCAATAATGAAGGAAATAAGATGCTTTTAAGTTTAACAAAATGTTCTTATGTAAAATTATGTAGAAATTAGTTTTAATTTAATTTCATTTTGTTAAATGTTTTTGGTTAAAAGATTTTGTCTTTATTTTTCCTGCAAGATATAGGTTTTGTTATAATAATAGAGTTTTGTCAGTTTTGAGAAAATTGTTTTGAAAGGTTTTCAGATTTTTTGGTTTTTATATCCTTAATTATTCGCATAAATTTGGCAATTTTTAAATTGCGTCGTTCGTTGCATCTTGCTAGACGTACATGAATCCTCGCATAGACTGTTCACGGCAAATTGAGCACTTTTGAAATCAACCTTTGCAAAATGTCGCTGTCCCTATCTGTATACATTTTAATTGACACACTGATTGGCATGCGCCCAGCAAGTGGTAACGACAGAGGGAAAGTATTTACTATTCTAAACGTTGAATTAACAGTGTTAGGTAAACAGTCGTGAATACAAAAATAACCTTTTTTTCTTTTATGTTTTTAAATGCTTATAAGTGTGTTAATAATCGAATTAGTAAAATATTTACCTTCCTAAAAATGTGATAGTTTCACTTGACCGGCGCATGAATAAAGTGATGTGGCCCATGGCAATGTTAATTGTACGTATGGCGTAAGAACACACAATATGCATAAAGTAGATGTTAAGCCACGACTTCCAAAAGTGCTCAGTTTACCGTGAACAGCATATGCTGAGATACAGGTATATGATTGGCCCTCCTGCGAGGTGATGCGTGGCGAGAGGAGCAGCATGCGCAGTCTGCTCACGTGGTGCGCACTCTGCAAATGGCGCCGCCCACCGGAAGCCACGGACGGTGACCGGCTATGTAGGGAGGGCTAACGTCCGGTGAAACGAGAACGTGTCCTCCTTATTAAATATCTTTGTTTTCCTTCGGACGGAATTTCCATTCTTTCAGATCGTATTTCATTTATAGTTTCAGATGTTGCACATAAGTGGAGTGGTGAGATTTGGGCGGCTCTTAACATCGAGGTCTTGAGTTTGGATGATGGAGCAGCGAAGTGAGTATGGAGCAACGCCGGAATGCAAAGGCGGGGAAAACGGGGAATCCCCGAGCAAACCCGCCGACCAGCGGCATCGTCCGGCTTGATTCTCACATGCGAAAATCCGGGAGCGACCGCTCCGGGGATCGAACCCGGNGCCGACCAGCGGCATCGTCCGGCTTGATTCTCACATGCGAAAATCCGGGAGCGACCGCTCCGGGGATCGAACCCGGATCGCTTAGGTGGGAGGCGAGTAGTCTGACCACTACACCACCGCTCTTGTTGCAAACAAGAAATAGTATGACGTGGGCTGTACTTTAAGCCGACACATCACTTATTTCATTATCACGAACAATGAGCTGTGTGTAGGGTTCGTGTACGCCTGTAGAAATAAGACCCATTCATTATACAGAACTGTAACATGGTTGACAAATAATTTACGCACAGGAAAGATCATTGGGCACTGGGTCTCATACTGTATTATAATGGTAAAATATAACTTTCTGTGCTCTATGTACAAAAACACTGGATCTGAATGGTTGAAATTATTACGAGTGCTGTGCTGTCTTCTATTTGTATGCGGAGCGACATATACGAAATATAGTTTGTGGTTTTTAATGCGGGTAGCAGCGTAAACATAACGATATGGTTCAATATACACTCATGAGCTGTNACGTCGTCAGACCTTATACCGGCCGCATGAGTAACAGTCGAGCCCAGAATTGAGATGAAACAAGATTTCCGTCTCAGCCTATATAATCGTGGCCAGATTGTCTGGGCCAGACGTACGAGGCACTCCATCTTCGACGTCGAGCAGGCACTGGGATTCCCACGGGCCACCGTGTCAAGAGTGTACCCTGAGTTCGTGTATTCAGGTTCAAACCACCGCCGCCAGGGACAACTGCCGTGGTGTACGATGCATCTATGACAGGAGTCGCCATCGAGCGGATAAACTGGCCACAGTACAGCAGATCACTCGTCACTGGATCACAACCAACTGTGAGCAGCCAGACCGTAGACTAAAGATGAAATAGACGGGTCACGCTGGCTTCGTACAACCAGTCTCCGCGACCCAGCATTGAACTGCCCACCTGCCAACACGTCTAGCAAAAACAGCGTGTATTGGATTTGAGGTTAGAAACACTATTTAGTAAACACGTGCTTTGAGATGTTTGTACAGGATGAGTATAAAATAATACCCCAACTTTGAAGGTCTATAATATCGAAACTAAACAACCTACAACCTTGATTGACCAATCAAATGAACTGTGGAACCGTGAAGTTTGTTTACCATACATTCATAAATGTTCAATGTGACCACCATGAGCGGCCCTAATGACATCTACGCTGTAATCAAACTCGTTCCACGCTCTTGTCAGCATGTCCCGTGTTACGGTTTGGATGGCGTCTGTAATTCTCGTACATCAAGGCGTTTGCCACGAAGAAATTTGCTATTTTATGCTTGTACAATATACTGTTCCGCTTTTAGACATCATCAGTAATTTACTCTTTTCTTAGCAAAAAATAAAAATTGAGCGCATAGTTTTCGTATAAATAAATGTTAAAATTACAATTTTACTGTTATAGAAATGCACAGATAATAAAAAATTACTTACCTACAGAAATGAAATTTTCACACTGAAGAAATATGCCAAGAGCTACTTCAAGGCGTCTATAAAATCGTACAAGGAAAGGTTTTTGCAGTTTGAAAAAATTGCTGAAAATAANGCCGACCAGCGGCATCGTCCGGCTTGATTCTCACATGCGAAAATCCGGGAGCGACCGCTCCGGGGATCGAACCCGGTTCGCTTAGGTGGGAGGCGAGTAGTCTGACCACCACACCACCGCTCTTGTTGCAAACAAGAAATAGTATGACGTGTGCTGTACTTTAAGCCGACACATCACTTATTTCATTATCACGAACAACGAGCTGTGTGTAGGGTTCGTGTCCGCCTGTAGAAACAAGACCCATTCATTATACAGAACTGTAACATGGTTGACAAATAATTTACGCACAGGGAAGATCATTGGGCACTGTGTCTCACACTGTAGTATAATGGTAAAATATAAATTTCCTGTGCTCTATGTACACAAACACTGGATCTGAATGGTTGAAATTATTATTGTAAGTGCACAGTTCCTTGTTTTTGTTAGTTCACAGAACTACGTGTTTCGCGTGTTGTCTTCTATTTGTATGCGGAGCGACAGATACGAAATATAGTTTGTGGTTTGTATTGCAGGTAGCAGCGTAAACACAATGGTATGGTTCAATATACACTCATGAGCTGTTGAATTAGGGACACCTCCGGTGTTGGCGAAATGTAGCCCTGTGGTCGCCCCGTCGAATAGAACAGTGGCCAGCGACGAGTGACTGGGACGTCGTCAGACGTTGTACCGGCCGCATGAGTAACAGTCGAGCACAGAATTGAGATGAAACAAGATCTCAGTCTCAGCCTATTTAATCGTGGCCAGAATGTTGGGGCCAGACGTATGTCAAGCAGGCACTGGGATTCCCACGGGCCGCCGTGTCAAGAGTGTGCTCTGAGTTCGTGTATTCAGGTTCAAACCACCGCCGCCAGGGACAACTGCCGTGGTGTACGATGCATCTATGACAGGAGTCGCCATCGAGCGGATAAACAGGCCACAGCACAGCAGATCACTCGTCACTGGATCACAACCAACTGTGAGAAGCCAGACCGTAGACTAAAGATGAAATAGACGGGTCACGCTGGCTTCGTACAACCAGTCTCCGCGACCCAGCATTGAACTGCCCACCTGCCAACACGTCTAGCAAAAACAGCGTGTATTGGATTTGAGGTTAGAAACACTATTTAGTAAACACGTGCTTTGAGATGTTTGTACAGGATGAGTATAAAATAATACCCCAACTTTGAAGGTCTATAATATCGAAACTAAACAACCTACAACCTTGATTGACCAATCAAATGAACTGTGGAACCGTGAAGTTTGTTTACCATACATTCATAAATGTTCAATGTGACCACCATGAGCGGCCCTAATGACATCTACGCTGTAATCAAACTCGTTCCACGCTCTTGTCAGCATGTCCCGTGTTACGGTTTGGATGGCGTCTGTAATTCTCGTACATCAAGGCGTTTGCCACGAAGAAATTTGCTATTTTATGCTTGTACAATATACTGTTCCGCTTTTAGACATCATCAGTAATTTACTCTTTTCTTAGCAAAAAATAAAAATTGAGCGCATAGTTTTCGTATAAATAAATGTTAAAATTACAATTTTACTGTTATAGAAATGCACATATAATGAAAAATTACTTACCTACAGAAATGAAATTTTCACACTGAAGAAATATGTCAAGAGCTACTTCAAGGCGTCTATAAAATCGTACAAGGAAAGGTTTTTGCAGTTTGAAAAAATTGCTGAAAATAANTCAAGAGCTACTTCAAGGCGTCTATAAAATCGTACAAGGAAAGGTTTTTGCAGTTTGAAAAAATTGCTGAAAATAAGGAAGTTTGAGCATATTTTTTATTTGTGACTGTCCAAAAATTTTGTAAAATAACTATTGCTAAACGTACCTTAATATGAATTAAGACAATCCCTTTCAGTTGCCTTTGTTAAAATTTCTGCAAGTAGTTGGGATTTTTTTAAACTTTACACTACAAAATAGTAACATTTTAAAATTTGACATGTTATTTTGCATAACTATGCGATCTAATGAGGAAAAAGTACACACATGTATTGTATACAAGTTAAACAGTATGCAGTGAAAATATTGAAGAAATTGTTTCTTTATTAACGCCTTTAGGCCACAATACTTTCTAAATATGGCGCTTGAAAATCTGCAATTTCTTCAGCCCGCCTCCCCGTCCCAGACATATTTGTTACTCGGCGCCCCAAGCAAGGCACAGCTATGGTTCCCTGGCGTGCGTCGTGTTTGTCGAGCTGTTGTGTCGTCACGGCGGAGAGCTGGACGCGGCTGTGTTTACTGCTCTTGTTTACGTGTGTTCGCGTGCTCAGCTCCGGAACACGGGAGGCTTAATGGCCGGTTGCAGCGCCAGTGGGAAACTCTGTCCCGGTTGCCAGTTAACCGGAACGCACAGTGCCGCTTGTTATAGCCACGACGTACATACACACAGTCCCTCGTACTGACAACTGGGTTATTCGTATCCAGACACACACCGGCACGCCAAAAGTCTTGGTATATGGGTCTGGCATCCTGTACGCCCTCCGGCAGGCCGGCCTGGTGCAGCAACTCGTCGTGGCATCACGAGTGGACGGAACTCCTGTGGAGAGAGGTTGGTCCATGCCGCCTGGATAGCTACCCACAGCTTGTAGGTGCAGGATATTGGGTGCGAATGGACCTCCCCACCATGTTTAATATCGTGCGAACGAAATGGCCACAGTGGTCTTTGAAACTCCCCAGAATGCCCCTCGAACAAATTCTGGACGACTTGTGCCGATGCATTGTCCTGCTGGAATGCCCCATTGTTGTGGAGGTACGTGAAGTCCACGGAGGGTTGCAATGCAACACACTCACTCGCGCTATGTCAGAGCACAGCTGACACAGGTCTGGGCACTTACAACACGTAACTGTACGGTGGCGCCTTCACATAATGCTATCCCAAGACATCTGACATGTCANAGGTCTGGGCACTTACAACACGTAACTGTACGGTGGCGCCTTCACATAATGCTATCCCAAGACATCTGACATGTCAGTGTATATGGTGTTCTCTCTATTGGTTGTTGAGGGTTCTTGTCTTATTTGTGCAGTTTGCGAATCGTGTGGGTTTTTGTGATTTTTGTAGTATTAATAATTGCGTCTTACTCTGTGCGTGGCGTGTTATATTTTTTTTCGACTGGATAGTTCGTCTTGATCGTTAATATTTCGCTTCTTGAGTATTGTGTTCTTTGTTGCCATTTTTCAATTTATTTTTTTAACTCACGGTACCTTATATTTTATATCGCAAACTTGCTGCTAGGTTATGCATATCCACATATATTTTGCATTTTTCTGTTAGTGGTTGAGGGTTTTGTCGTCATAATTATTTTGTTTCCTTTTCTGTTGGGCTTTTTTTTTCCTCCTAAATATGGTCTTTATATTTTTGCGTATTTATTTTTTGTAACTTTAAATGAAACCCCTACAACTGTGTCCTTTATGGGAAGTGNGGTCTTTATATTTTTGCGTATTTATTTTTTGTAACTTTAAATGAAACCCCTACAACTGTGTCCTTTATGGGAAGTGCAGGGGTATAAGTTATCCTTTGCTTTTACTGATTTCCTTACATTTTTATTTTGGCCTATGGCTTCCTGTTGTCGGGCCACATTATGTTTACATTTTTTTTTTTTAATTTAATACATCTATCTCACCTTGTAAGTGGCTTGTTAACTATATCTATTTTGTATCCTTTAGTGGTTGTCCTTGGAGCCCGGAGTATGGAAGTGGTGCGGTTGACCTGCCATCCACCGCCGTTCCCCACACATCAACGGGATTATAATTATATATACTATGCCTTCTATAGTGGCACTGACTACTACACTAATATATTTATGCACTACATTACAACTCCTCTCATCAGTGTTGGCTCGGTAAGCTGTGAAAAAAAAGGGGGGGGGCTGCACTGCCTTGCTCGATCCCCGGCCGGGTCATCGGATTTTCGCAAGTGGGAATCTTGCCGGACGATGCCGTTGGTAGGNACTGCCTTGCTCGATCCCCGGCCGGGTCATCGGATTTTCGCAAGTGGGAATCTTGCCGGACGATGCCGTTGGTAGGCGGGTTTTCTCAGGGATCTCCCGTTTCCGNCACTGCCTTGCTCGATCCCCGGCCGGGTCATCGGATTTTCGCAAGTGGGAATCTTGCCGGACGATGCCGTTGGTAGGTGGGTTTTCTCAGGGATCTCCCGTTTCCCCCGCCCTTGCATTCCGGTGCTGCTCCATTCTCACCTCATTTCACCCTCATCGGCTCTCAAGACCACGTTGTTAAGAGCCGCTCAAATCTCTCAACTCAACTCAACTGCCAGTGAAGTATGAGAAATAATTCCATTGTTAACGTTGTACTACAAGTACGATGTTTGAATCTGTGGACACTGATATTGCCACAAATGTTCTGTTTGTTTGATGCACCTAAGATAATTGTTGGCGTTGTAGTGGCATATATACGGCTCTAACGTTGTTCATAGTTTCACTTCTGGGATGTATGAATAAAGTGACAGGACTCATAGCAATATTAATTTTAATGAAAGGCTGAATGATACAAAACGGCAAGGAAAGTATATTTTGAGCAGGTCTTTCAGAAGTGCTCGTTTAACTTCGAAGGGCCTATTCAAACTTCTTTGAAACAGACTTGGCTCATGGATGATTAGTAAGGACAGGAAAATTTCGAGTTTTAAACCACCTGTAGGTTAGACTGCACGGTCCTATGGATTTGCCAGCCTCGGCTTTGTGCTTGCTCATTGGCTGTTGCCCCAGCGCGTAGTCAGCTTTGTCTCAGACCAGGTGGCACTGGATTCAGCGTTTGTTTCCTTGCAGGTTTGTTATCCGTAGAGACAGGAACAATTCGCTAGTTCGATGACCTGCAGGGTAGGTTCCACAGTCTTGTGTCCCGTGACGCAGATAAACAATCCTCATTGGTGGCTCGCTGCCACAGCACAAGGCGATGTTTGGGGCTACATCCAAGCCGGGTGTTTATTATTGGTTCGGAGTACTTCAAGAGGAGTTAAACAAAACGTGGACCATTTGCAGTAGTAAACTAAACGTAAGAAGTTTTGGATTTTAGCTTGACCCAAAATGAATCCGCGAATTCTTCAGATATCTAGTTATTGGCCCAGAGCTCACCTGGGCGTATCTAATAAACTATGATCAAAATGCAAAAATAACATAAATATACATGTGTTTGAAGTCTAGGTTGTCCTAAAATGGATTCGCGAAATTTTCCAGTCTTTAGTGATTAGTAGGGACAACCGATTTTCGCGAAAGTATTTCCGGTCTAGTTGTCTTTCAAACAACTTAAACTGCTATCCGCTTTCGCTATTGGATGGTTCTAAGGTAGTCGCTTACCTGGAGATTGACGCTCAGAAGCGAGGGAGCGATAAGGCTGACAGTGAAACGCGCATCAAGTGCGCCATGGCCTCTACGCGCAAGGCAGTGTTCTCATTGTACCACTGGAACTATGGCATTTCAAGCTGCGGCCCTGCAATGTTATTAGTGCAAAGTCTGTAGCAAATGTCAGTACAAGTCCTTATACTAGTTTTGAGTGTATCCTATTAGTACATTTTGCTATAAGTCAGTGTGAAAAGGCAGTTTTTTAACTATGTTGGAGTGTTCGGAAATACTGTTTGTAATGTGCGTGGCTTATCGGAAAGTAGTGTTCATACCTCATCTTCAGTGCATTTTATTTTCGTAGATCAGTAGGTACGACGCACGTAAAGTAGTTTTGTAAAAAAAATAAAACGTGTATTTCAAACACACCGCAACGTATATCAAGCTCCATGCATACACTATTCTTTAACTGCAACTCGTCTTTGTTCCCTGCTCGTAGATCACAGACGTTCACCACCGCTCTGATTGGCCAACTCAAATGCCACACTGCCATCCAACGAAAATACGCTGTCAATAAAAAAAAAACTGCAGGTGTGGAAGTAGGACATTGAAATCTATAGTCTGTGTAGAACACTTTCTTCGTGAAACTCAAAGGTTCTTGGTCGAGTGGAGAGATTTGGGCGTCTCTCAACATCCGAGGTCTTGAGAGCCGGTGAGGATGAAGTGAGGTGAATATGGAGCAGCGCCGGAATTAAGGGGTGGGGAAACGGGATATGCCCGAGAAAACCCGCCGACCAGCGGCATCGTCGAGCACGATTCCCACATGCGAAAAGCCGGGAATCGAACATGTTTGGCCTAGATGGAAGGCGAGTAGTCTGACCAATACACCACCGCGGCCCCACAAAGGCTCCGAGTGATTAGTCACGTCACCATACGGTTAGTTTCCGGGTGTAGTAATGTTCTTCGATGAAACAGTTTGGAATGTCCTGAATTTTCCCTAACCAAACGCTTTAGATAAAAATTCACTTGGAAAGGTAAACTGGCCGGACATTTTTGTCTTTCGAATAACGCGCGTCTACGGACCTCTCTCTGCTCCGTGGAAAAGAACGTCGAATATTTCGTCGGCGACTTATAGAATATTAATGCCAAGTATGCGCTATGAATAAAGTATTCACTGTTGCGGAAAAACTTTTTGTTATTTCAATGTTAATATTGTGCCCCAGGTGAATTGTTTTTCCGTGAAAGTTTCTCCTCCTCTCGTGTGGATTTATTCTCCGCGATGTCTCTGGTGCGGCCCGAGGGTCCCCCTCCCCCATACCCCCTTCTGTTATCCCGACATTTTTCTGTTTCCTCGCAGTCGTGAACTTTGCTTGCTCTACTGGCTGGCTCGCAGGCACAGAGCAGGGACCGCACAGAAGACCAGCGACACGTTAAACACTTTGCCGACACGTAGCGCGCTTCTAACTCTTTCATTCCTATATTATTTTATAATCTCTTGTGCTGCAAATTAGAATTTTTTTTATGAGTGCTGTACTAAAGCTGGTACATAACTTGTCTATCTACCACAGCCAATATGCTGCTGTGCTTAGTTACCAGAGATATGAATCAGTCATAAAGTAGAGCAGTGGCGTGGTTTAGGAATCCGTTACCCACATGGAAGTTCAAGATCATTGGACACTGAGCCTCGCAGAGTACAGTACTGGTCAAATATAAGCTTTCTGTGAAATATGTAGACAAACGTCTACAATGGGCACAAAATGGTTAAGGGTGTTAGCCACGGAAAAATTTGTTATTTTATATTTGTACCACGTCCTGTTCAAATTTAGATATGATCAGTAATTACTCTTCCCTCGCAAAAAAAAAAAAAAAAAATCAGTTTTCTCATAAATACACGCCTAAATCTAAATTTTACTTATTTAAAATGTACAATTAATGAAAACTATTTTTAATATATAAATTAGATCATTCACACTGAAATAAGATGCCAAGAGCTACTTTAAAACGTCTATACCACCGTATAAAGAAATGTTTTTGCAATTAAAAAAAATTGCTGAAAATAAGAAAATTATTTGCATTTTTTTTCTATTTGCGTCTGCCCCTGAATTATTGTAAAATATCTTTTGCTAAGCACACCTTAAAATGAATTAAGACAAGACCTTTCAGTTGCCTTTCTTAAATTTTCTGCAAATAATTTAGTTTATTTTGTTTGTACATTATAGAAACAATAACATTTTCTCTTTGACGTGTTATTTCGTAAAAAATTATCCCATCTAAACAAATAATTACCTGAAGATAAAATTTTCACAGGTAATGTGCGTAAGTTTGAATATTATGTGGTACAAATATAAAATAAATGTTATCTTGGCCAACGCCTTTAACCGTTAGACCTTCTATAGTTTACGGCGTCGAGTGCCTCAAACAAGATATATTTTGATAACTGCTGTATTGAAGTCGACACAGCACCTGTGTCGTCATCACAACTAATGAGGTAATGCATGAGCCGAGACTTGCAACATTCGAGTTGTTATCTGGCAGAGCGGCAGCACAGTAAGATGCAGGATGCTGCAGGCTCGCTTCTCTTCTGCCAAGTACCGATAGTGTTAGTGGCACGCCCAAGCGACACTTTCAGCCGCTAATACAAACTCAAAAGTAGAGTGGCCAATGTCCTCTAACGTGGTCACTCGTGTTAACCACTTAACGTACAATCCCGGGTAGCCTATACTTAGGGGCAGCGATATTTCGCGAAAAGATTTCTAGACAAGATACAGTCCAAAGCACTGTAGGGACGTCCAGCTTCTTTCATTGGCTAAAAAATGTTCTGGCTCGTGTTAACCGTTTGCGCACGAATCACGAAGGTTCAGTGTCGGAGTTACTTAGTCCTGAGTGGCTTGGTCAAAGACGGACACGGCACCAGCAGCCAATGGAGGTACAACGACAGCTGAGGTGTGTATATAGTATTGAAGTCCACTGTGTGCTCCGATTTTTACGCGAAAAGTCACTGGCCCTGCCTATACTCGTTCACATCTGTATGACATGTTGCAGAATAGGCGGAATCATGGTCGGTGCTGTGCAAGGCCAGAAGCTAACACCAATCGTCTTCCTCTGGGCGATGCTACTGGTTGCTGCTGATACACCAACTGTTTTCTGATTGATTGCTTATTGTGTAATATATCTGACAAAGCCCTTTCCATAGGTTCCAAAGTGTCTGTTGTTATAAGAAATCCGTAAGTACTGTTCACGCCATGGATTCCTTTTTTTGCAACACCTGAAATGAAAAATTAACCTGTACGTAAAGTGTATAATGACTCCGTAAGAATGCCAGCAGCGGATGGAATCACAAACCGTGTCCAAGTATGTACAGGATAGTGAAGTTTTGCATTGCGCTCGAGAGTAACAACGCGAATTTTGCACGTCTGTACTAATGACGAGGGACTGGAAAATTTCGCGGGTTCATTTGGCAACAAGCTGGTCTCCACAATCCTTTGTGTATTCGAGCTCCAGCTAGTTGTTCATTGGCCGTTGCTGCACTCTTACATTAGACCAGGTAGCACGGGTCTCTTCCATCTCTCTCTTGCGTGCTACTTATTGGTTCAAATGCAACCCAGGGCGTGGCCTGCAAACTGCGATCTAATTAAAAATAAAGTCAAATGTGTATATGTTTGCAGTGTAGCTTGTCGTCGGGTGAATTGGTGAGATTCCCGGGACTCGACCAATGAGATTCAGGCTCCATGTTCAGCCGCAGTGATATGAACCACTCACGACCTACACCAGTAGCCGTTATACAAGTCTAAGTTAATCGTGCAAATTATCCTAAAATGTCCTGACGCTGGAGTTATGGAGACGGCAAGGTAGAGGTAGCCGAAAAAAATTTACCACTAGCGGAAAAAGAGCTGCAGATATGATTTGGTGCATTAAAACGTAGGTCGAAGAGGTGTTCAAATAACGTGCATTTATATTCTTCCCAGTTCCGTGGATTTTCTACCGTCGTCAGGTGCCGGTAGTCTCGAGAGTCGGTGAGAAAACACCAGATGCGTTATTTGCCATATTTGAACCTGGCGGCGAACGGTAATTTCGAATTTCCTTGAGCGTAAACGACTTTCCGGTCTGGCAGCTACCGTCCAAGGCAAGTGGATTTAATGTCCTTGTTTCCTCGACCACATGTGCTACCGCGCGCTTTTAAAATATGAGCTCACTGTGAATATCATTCCCGTTTATTTGCGCCGGCGATGTTTGTGATTCCCGGAAAAAATGTTTAACGTATATTAATTTTTGCCTTCAAAAAGTACACTGTAAATTATACTCTGAACATTTGCTGTGTAGCAAAGAAACGCATTTCTTTGAGGCTGCTTTGTTTACTGTAGCAAAATCTTACTTTAACTCAAAAGTTAAGTTAAAGAAACTTAGATTTGTCTGTTATTAATTTTTTCTTTGTACTTTTTGCTTTTGTTGCAATTATATATTTTTTTCCAAGCTAAAGAAAATTTTTATTTAAACTGTTTCTTGCTTTCTGTTTTTTAATCCATGTAAGTGGAAGAATTAGCATATTTTTAAAATATTTACTTTTCTAATAATATCACAGTTTTACTTGTCCTAAGCGTGCATGGAAATGTTATTTTTACATATGGTGGAAGAATACAAATTGTGCATACAGGTAGATCTTAAGCAGGACTTTCGAAAGTGCTCAGTTTACCGCCAACAGCCGATTTTCGTCTTTTGAGCATGTCTTAAACCACGCAATCAAACAGTGGCGTTTGTGTTTACGTTTGGTTTTTAGAGTCTCCCGTGTTTTTATTAAAAAATTAATATTCTGCGTAAATTTAATATATTACAGTTGTATAACAACGATCATTGGAAATGCATAAAAATTTTAAAGCGTGTATCTACGTAAACAAAAATCTAACGAGTCGAAGCCACTTGGTTTCGACAGAAACTGCCTACTACGCCGTCGGCATGCGCACTCGACCTCTTGTTACAGAACAGCTGAGCGTACTGAAGTGGAAGGGCATGGTGGTTGTTGATGTGAGATGTACCCATTGTCTGATTGGCTGCGCGAGGCTCTGGGGGAAGGGACTTGTGTCTCATTGGCTACTGCTTTGTTTGCACGAGGCGGAGGAATAGTCTGAAAGTATAACTTTAGCAGGACTTCAGAAAAGGTTGAAGTGACCATGAATGGAGTGTATTATGTGTTCCTCCACTGCTGCTGCCTTCGAGGAGAGGGAAAGAATACGAGGAACTGCACGCTATGCAATAAACCACTGACATCGACTTTCACACACTAAAAATTATAAATAGAAATTTTGAATTTCATTCTCACTGTTTCTTAAATGCTATACGTAGTTACGCCCGTAGTTGAAGGCTGTCCACGGTAAACTGAGCACTTTTGAAAGCGCTGCTTAAGATCTACTGGTATGCACATTATGTATTCTTCCACTAGCCTATATGGAAAATTAACACTGCAATAGGCCTCAGCACTTTATTCGTGCACCAGTGAAGTGAAACACTGGCATTATTAAGACAGCGAATATCTTACAAATCAGCTAAAAATGTTCTGGGCAGTGTTAACCGTTTGCGCACGAATCACGAAGGTTCAGTGTCGGAGTTACTTAGTCCTGAGTGGCTTGGTCACAGACGGACACGGCACCAGCAGCCAATGGAGGTATAACAGCTGAGGTGTGTATATAGTATAGAAGTCTACCGTGTGCTCCGATTTTTACGCGAAAAGTCACTGGCCCTACCCATGACGCAGATAAATAATCCTCATTGGTTGCTCGCTGCCACAGCACAAGGCGATGGTTGGTCCTGAATTTTGCTGTGTAATTCGTATTGGTTCAGAGTTCTTCAGGAGGAGTTAAATACAACATGGATCAATTGCAATAGTAATCTGAGCGTAAGAGTTTTTTTTTTTATTTTAGCGTGACCCAAAATGAATCTGCGAATATTTCCCGTCTCTACCTATATGATACAATACTGCCTGACTGAAAGTCACTGTGAAGTATCGTGTGGTTGAATTTTCCGCGGAATGGAGACATCTAGTCTAGTTCGTGCGTGTTAATGCTAATTTTTTTTTTTACTGCGCAGGTTTTTTAAATACCCTACCAAACCCGTTCGTATTACTTGCCCTATTTATAACAAGGAATAAAAAAAATTTATTGTGTGTAATTTCCTGTTGCAGCCCATTCTTGCGTGCGCTCGTCAATCTTCCCTTCGACTTATGCAAATCGATTACGCATTGCCAGGGGACGCGACTCGCTGTGTACGATCGTGTTATCGAGGTGTTGCAGTTACGTAATACTACGGCTGGAGCAGCGCTTACGAAACGTACGTAAGGCGTGCGGGACGCGGGTGTCACAAGGATGCACTGCCCGCACACTAATGTGCGATTATATCGAATACTATGAGAGTTACGCGTTCTCATCAGGAGAACCGGTTTGACTGTTTCTACCCCGCGATTTTCACTCTATCGTCAACAACACTACGTGGTAAGACAGGTGTAACACGTATGGCGTCAGACATTCTTTTGTCTTTTTTATTTTTCCACTTGATGGCATGCGATAATCTCGAGTTNGACAGGTGTAACACGTATGGCGTCAGACATTCTTTTGTCTTTTTTATTTTTCCACTTGATGGCATGCGATAATCTCGAGTTTACTGATCATACTCGATGGTTTGGAATTGAAAATTCGCGTTGTCTAATTTTAGCAGTTTTTGTCGTATTATTTATTATAATTCATTCACGGTTACGTCATACTTTTAAGAAGTCCTGTTAAAGTTCTACTTCCAGGATATTCCTCCGCCTCGTGTAAATAAAGCTTAGAAAATTACACCAGAGGGCCAACGAACCGCATTCGTGCGCGCTCAGTGTAATGATATTTTGCGTAAGAACTATGTCTTGCTAGACATTACCAACACACCTATTTTCTCTCTGCTNTTATAATTCATTCACGGTTACGTCATACTTTTAAGAAGTCCTGTTAAAGTTCTACTTCCAGGATATTCCTCCGCCTCGTGTAAATAAAGCTTAGAAAATTACACCAGAGGGCCAACGAACCGCATTCGTGCGCGCTCAGTGTAATGATATTTTGCGTAAGAACTATGTCTTGCTAGACATTACCAACACACCTATTTTCTCTCTGCTGTATTAATATTACTTTTAAAGGAAGTATTATAATTTACAGATAAAATATAAGTAAAAATTCAAGTTAACCAAAAATAAAGTACTTTTATGTATGTTAACACAAATTAAACGCTTGCGATATATGACATATTTAGGAGACAATCAAACACGTCATACATGGGGTGTTTTTCTAAAGGTTTGATTCAAGTGAAAAAATCGCGAATAGACTATGCCTCATCTATCGATACTGAGCTCGTGTTTGATATCCGCATCGGACCATTGTTTATACATGTCATTCGCCCTGTTTTCCCGTCAGGAATAAACTGCCGATACGTGATCGCATATTTGCATGTACGCGTTTATCAATTTTGCCCGTGTGTACAGCATGAAGTCGCAGTGGAAAAAATGTGTGATCAAGAACTTGACACTTGCAATTTGGCTAAGTGATTAACTGAACAATTATTTCGGACCTACCGCATCGTAAGTAATACTTTGTTCTTGGTCGCAGAATACACAGACAGGATGTAAAAAACGTAGACACACAAAAATAAGAAATTCAAATAATTAAATAGAAAATAAGTAAGTGATGACTGTTGAGTCCGTTGCGTCCGCCTGTCTTGTCCTCGTCTGTCTTCTGACTGGCTGCAACGCGCTGGGGAAGGTTCCCTATTGGCGGGGCTGCCGGGTAAGGTGGAGCACTGAACTGGCGTGCAGTCTTGCCGTCGATAACGCGCCTCTATGAAACTTTCAGCGGAGACCATACCATTGTATGACGTAATAATAAAAATAAAGGATTGATGCACGTCCCTATTCCTTTTTTAATGTTATATACCTAAATTTTCATACCTAAAAATGACCACGAAAACACCCGTTTAAGCCATTTTCACTATTACAAAAACATGCTTTATAGAGAAATGGAGGAACTGAAAAACGCATAGATAAGAGTAACGTTTCTTAAATGCTATTCATAAGCAGACCTCACTCGGACACGTTGGTCTGTTTTTGTAATAAAATGTTTTCTGCTGGAGCTGTGCACACTGTTCGGCGGCCTACCCAGGCAGCCAACTTAAGTTACCAGGCGGTGATTGGCGAACGGCGTTACGGCAAGTGACTGGCTGGTGACGTCATTTTGCCGGCGTGCAAGGCTGGAGTTCGCGGTACAATTACTGTTTCGTCTGTGTGTATTCACGTACTCCGTAGTCGTGGTTGGGCCGTGTTTTACGACTGGGGTTAGTCTCGAGTTGTTATTGGCCGATACGAAGGCTGGACTTCAATATCCTATGCGCACACTCGCAGTCTTCATTCGACTATAGGCCGCTTGTCTCTGTGGGAAGACAGTCTGTTGCATGAGTGAGCCAATCAGAATTAAGTTTCTCCAATGGCGACCGTCTGTGATGCGCGGGCAGACAGATAAGACGTGTAACAACTCAAATTATCCAATCACGGAAGTGGTTCTGAACTAAAGTGCGTTGGACCACAACTTGTCCTGAAATATTTTCGCGAAGAACTGATACGTGAAAGTGGTCAAAGTGTGCGATGACCCAAGGCCGTTCTCCGTTCCCTGCACTGATATAGCCAGCTGCAAAGCCGTCAGTCGTCGCGCCGTTACTCCGTGCGTTAAGGCCCGTTCTACAATGCACGGACGCGTAATAAAACGGACTCGGAACACGTCAACGGAACGAGCGGACGATTCTGTGTGAATTTTTATCTTTTCTACTATACAAATAAACATACAGTCCTGCAACCTACGAAATAAAAAAATACCCAGCTGTTCCAAATTACTGGTATAGGATTTATAATGAACACACATCATTTTGTATATTACTACACTACACTGCGTAGATACTACTGCCGAACCACGTGCGTGTGTTTAATAAAACAAAAAATTATAACAGTCTCGGTAAATCCATGCCTTTGTGGCCGTGCATCCCGCAATGGCCACGAAAACGAATATCAACAAACAAAGTACTGGATTCGTGTCGACTACACG
>NQII01005080.1:55720-68823 GCA_002778355.1 Clitarchus hookeri | reverse complement strand
CTACGCACCATATCTTCTGCATACGCGCCTACAGTGATTAGGGATCTCCCTAGTCATCATAGGGTTTTCATTGTAAGAAGTTGTGTCTATTATAATTTTTAAAGAAAATTAAACAAGTAAATATTTCAATCTAAATCTTTTTTTCAGGATGAAAATGAAAGTCGATATCTGGTTTACAATTTACACATTTGGTTATTCAAACATAAGTATGACCATTGAAAAGTGTCAAAGTCTGCAAAAATAGCTGTAAGTAGCCCGATGTTTACAATTGTCATTCTTCTATGAAATAGGGTTTTAAACTATAGCGACTAGGCTGTATGTCTTCTTAACAGTGTTCAAATTATATACACACCGCTTATAATTCCGAGAAAACAGAACCAATGTGAAGGCTTGTTTATGCTGTATTCCATCTCCGTCACGATGCTTCCCTACGGCCGGGCGTGACCTTGCGGCGTTGTGGCACAACTACTTTTAAATCCATCTTGCGGCACGTTCCCGCCTTCTTCATAAGGCAGAAACAGGTTTCTCCGGTCACCTCGTCATAGATGGTTGCTTGCTCGGAATGGCGCCTTTGTCTGAACAAATCACCCCGTGTGTGACGTGATTGGTTGTTTCCTGTGTGTTGTGTATCACACGTGTTTTGTACTTCTGGTAATACACAAGTCTCTTATTTTTTTGTATATTGAAATTTTTACTTATTTAATATCTATACATTATAATATTTCATTTATAATCAATACGGATAAAACAGAGGAAAAAAAAAATTGTGTATTGGTAATACGTAGTAATAACTAGTTCTCATGCTAAATATTATTAAACTGAGTGCGCACGAAGATGGTGCGTTGTCCTTTTGATGTAATTTTCTAGACTTGGTTAAGCTTTGTTCGGATGAGGCAGAGGAATAGCTTGAAAGTAAAACTTTAGTAAGGCTTCAGAAAAGTTGGAAGTAATGAGGAATGGATTACAGGAGGAAATATACACGCGGCTTTCGACGGGACGGTGAGCCCTAAGAAATTCGACGATTATGGTAAAGTCGGTCAACAATAAGTAGAGACAGGAAAATATCGCGAGTTCATTAACCTGCAGGATATATTTCACATTAGTTTGTATTTTCAGCAGCCCATTGACGCTTTACACTGACGTGCCATTACTCATGGGGATAGCAGTATGTAAGGGCAACACTCTGTGGCGCCACCGTACAGTCACGTCTTAGAAGTGCCCTTACCTGCATCAGTTGTGCTCTTACATCGTGTGAGTGAGTGAGTGTGTGTTGATCATGGCATTGCGCTGCAGTCATGCGTGGACTTCACGCACCTCCACAACGATGGAGTATTACAGCAGGATGATGCACCGTGTTGTCGGGCCAAGTTGTCCGTAAGTGGTTCTAGGAGTATTCTGGAGAGTTTCAGCGACTGCTGTGGCCACCTCGTTCGCCCGATATGAACACCATCGAGCATCCACGGGACGTGGTGGGGAGGTTCATTCGCACCGAAGATCCTGCACCTACGAACAGCAGGGAGCTGTGTGTAGCTGCCCAGACGGCATGTGTCAACGTCTATCCACATGTGTTAAGTCCACTTGCGGAGCCGACGCCACGACGAGTTGCTGCACTTGGCCGGGCTAGAGCCGGACCTACACGATATGAGACCTCTACCCGTGACTTTCGGCGTGCCAGTGCGCTGCTACCATGGCTCGGACCTCATTTCCTTATCGCACGTCTGTCATCGGCTGAGAGTCTTTCAGGAGCTGCCTTAATAAATCGTCGGCCAATTGCAAAACAGAAACGAACATAAATTTTTCTGAAGTCCGTCTTGTCCTCTAATGGACCGCGAATTTTTCTCGTCTGTAACGATGTGTAGTATTATATTCATACACAATTTTGGAATAATTTGTGCTCACAAAACTATTGCTACTCGTAGGGAAAGGCATATGTGATCCATTGATAACACAAACCTCGATAAATCCTTCCCCGAGAAGCGACATGAGCCATTCGGAGGAAATGAAGGAAGTTTGCAGAAGTTAAAGTCGTTCTGAAGATGCTAACTGCAGAAGCCTGGTTGTTCTTATTCTTAATTCCAGTGCTTTATTTTGTTATGCGTTATCTTCATGTTAGTGTATAGGGTATTCACGGTAAAGTGAGAATTTAGGAAGCCCTCTCATTTGGAATAATAGTCAAGCAATATATTTTATTGTAGCCTTAGACGTTAACTCTCGAATGCCAGTTACGTTAAAGTGGAGTGGATACTGCTCGCCAATGGCTACTTGCCATCGATTTCTTCTTCGAGTGAGATGTCTCCTGTTTTACCAGCGCCATCGACTTCTTCAGCTGCGATGCCTACATCACTACCAGCATTTACTGCCACCAATGCAGCACGATCTTCTACAGATGGCACAGTACCATCGACTTCTTCAGCTGTGACGCCTACGAAATCTCTTCAGTGGAGCCGTCGGACTTTTCGGCTGAGGTACATAGAACATCATTGCCAGCGTTACACGATTCTTTTGCTTCAGTACCTACATCTCCAGCAGGTCCATCCGAGTCTTTGCCTGAACCACGAAGTCGTCATCAATGTCACTTTTGTGATAAAACATTTGTTGCCTTCGACCGCAATGTATGGCGACATGAACGCTTTAATTGTGTCGAGAATCTCTGTTGCATGTCATATTTGTGTGACAGATGCGGCAAGCAGTTCAGCCGTAGAGACAATTTACTTAGACATGCAAACACCTGTAAAGATGAAGTACATTTCTCATCAGTACCTCGGTACCAGGTTTGCTGCAAGCAGGTCTCTTGTGACTTCGGTGCATGTCCTCAAAATTGCAGTTACCTGCATAACCCGCCCTGCACAGTGTGTCGGTGTAATAAATGTCACGTAATTTTCGCACAAGGACAACACGTGTGTGAATAGCGAGATGCATACAAGACAGTAACCTGCAACAATGTTGCATATTATATCGAGATGCGTACATATCGAAGAATATTGTAATTTTCTTTGGTGGTATAAGAGACTGTTTTAAATTAATTGAATAAAAAAAGTCCCTGTGTATAAAATTGTGTTTTATTTCGTGTTTACCTAATTTTCCAGAATAAAATTAAAATTTAAAAGGCACAAGAATAAAATAAATTTTATCAAAAAAAGTATTGTATGAAATACTACTGTACTAATGTACGAGTATATAATTAAATAAAATATACTTTTTAAAAATTGAGCAATTTAAAATTATTAATTAACATAAATATTTAATCTACTATGCAGGTAGTGAAAGTTCCGCATCATGCATGCAGGTATACTGCTAATTGGAATTTTTTTTAAAATAGGATGAAAATTACAGATTTTCCTATGCCTATACAAATATGACTGTCGACAGCTCGCCTGGAGGCTGAATCGACAGGTGGGTGGGTGCTGACAGCTCGCCTGATGGTGAAATCGAAAAATTAGCACGAGTAAATCGGTAATTATTACACTAGCGCCACGTAGGTGTTGAAAATGAAAACAAATGACAAACGAAAATATAACCAAAATGCCTGCATACGACAAAATGAGTATGGGCGAGGAGGTGAAGGCCTGCTGACTAATTAACCAATGAGAAGCATTGGGGGACGGGGTGGAGGCGCGCTGACTAAAGAGCCAATAGCAATTGGCGAGGGTCAGTCGTCTGCTGGACGTGGTGCTGGGGAAACCTTGGGAAATGTAAGTTTTTAAAATAAATTTTTAATCATATTTTTTAAAATACATTTTTTAAAATAATTTTTTTACATTATGTATATATATTTAAATTTTTGGGAACAAGGTTATCCAAGGTTACGGGAACAGGATTAAGGTCATGGGCCAAGGTCACCGACATCCAACATGGCGGACAAGATGGCCACTGGGCGACCGGAATAACAGAGCATGAACAGCTCCGGGGCTCCGAATCCCCATTCCCTTATGCCAAAACATACCAAATCATTCTGCTAGCTGCGTTTATTTAGAAAGTGTTATCTTAAATTGCTTTTCAGTCAAACTCTTTAGGTAAGACAACGTTGGCAGTGAATTGCAGAAAGTTACGAGTTTTTGTATAATTATCGAAATGTATTTACTTGGCATGGGCTGTAATAAAGTACTGTATAATCACAATATTGGGACATGTGCTGAATTAGTCTACATTTTATTTGGGAATAACTCCACCGTTTTTTTTATCTTGCTACTAACGTTAAAATTATTATTGTTTTTTTTTTCATTCTTCTGTTGCAGCTTAAAACAGGCTCCAATGTTAAATAATTCATAAATTGACTTAATGAGCGAGATGTTGGTTTGGCGTCGCCGGACGCGGCGTGTAATCCTCTTGCCCTCTTTTTGCACAGCGAAAGAGAGAATATGACAGAGAAGCCGCATTGGCGTGGCAAGCGGACTACTAATTAGCGCAAGGTGGGAATAATTCAAAAGGGGGGGATTTCCTTGGAGAGCATAAAAAAAATTGTTTTAATAACATTAGCACAGCAGCGGCTGCGCGTTGAACAAAGAAAAATTGTTTTATAATGTGTAACACAACACCGTATATACAATACGGGAAAAAATATTTCTAAACGGAAGGTAGAGAATTATCTTCTTTATTCATTTTCTGAAGCGGTATACTTTGTTTAAAGAAAAAAAATTGTGTTTAAACCTAATCTATATGGTTTATAGCTTTCTGTAATATCTTGACTATCTAGCCGAGGGAAAGAAAATATCACATTGCGTGTACCAGATAGTAAGCATATGGCAAACAAGTATTAAGTTATTATGTAACTTTGTAGCTTATATTTAAGTAATAAGCGGTAGTTTAAGAAGTTTCATATGAAAGTATATATTCGTAGTACGTGACACTAGCAAGATAACGTGTACATTCGCAACTTTAATTTAACTATTTTACAGTTATAAACTGCAGTATCTAGGAAAAATTATAATTTATTTCTGTACTAGGTAATGAAGGCAGCTAAATAAATATTTATTTATATCCGATACGTATTTTACAGTAAAAAATTATTTTCAAAATACTTTTAAATGTAATTTCAATTATGTACGATACCTTATTCTATTTGCTTTCAACTGAAATAACAAGTAGCACTGCTAATGGTAAATGGCATATGAGTAAGTTCGATGTGGCTAGTATGTATACAAGATTATTCTGAACTCCCAGTACAAACTGGATAAGATGATAGTATGGTCCATACGGTATAAGAAGGCCACTTTCTGACAGTCAGTGAGTGGCAACTTAACGTTTACGAAACAAACAAAGTGCCATTTACAAAATCCTGTATCAGCTGATGCACGAACGAACAAAAGTTAAAATTACGTTGGCTATTCTGAGTGCACTGCCAATGCACATCACAAAAGCAGAAAATACGCGGGTAAGAAAGAGTTCTTACATTTATTAATGCATTTTATTTTACAAGGACACAAAACAATGGTTGTTAGTGTTAAAAACTAAACTTCGTGATAATGTAGTTATGTATAGGTGTTCAAAATGAAATGTACAATAGAACGATACGACGCGGAAAAGTTTTCTGAAGTTGTGCTAACTTCAGAAAGTTTTTTCACGTCGTATCATCCCTCTGCAACCTCGCTTTCAACACGTCCTTGATATTAATTCGAAAAGCATATAGAAATATTGCATAATATTGTTGAATTATTTTTCTATTAATTTAACGAAATGACACGAATTTGAAATATATTTCCAGCCCGTAATCTAAGAACAATCAACTTAACATAATACGCTATCTGTTATCCAAAAACAGCGGCTCAAACTTCGCCGTGACGCGCTGTGCGCGCGATCTCTCGGGTATTATGCGAGGTATTACCAGCCAGAAAAGAAACCTCTTTTTTGCGCGATATATAACGAATTTACAAACAAATGCCAATAGTTATATTTTTCCACGAGCTCTGCATAATTTTTAAAGTAACATATATTTCATGTAAAATGATTTGGAGTAAAAGTCATTTATATTCGGCCGGTAATCGTTGGTCTACGTAAATTATACGCCATATTGGTCTCATGAAACCCATCTCCTTGCTTGTAGAAAGCGAGACGCGTGAATAGTTTTTAAGCAATTCTAATGTTATTCCACGTCACATATTTCCAACTCGAATATATTAGCTATAACGCCCAAAGTGTGATAATAGATACAACAGACCGTCTCGCAAATGTTAACCCAAATTCACTATCTCGGACAAATTAAAAAAGAGTTAGCAAATATTTAATTATTTGCAACATTTTATATTTTTACTTGTATAACCTACTTATTTTTTTAGACAGATGTCAGTCTTAAAGTATCTTAAAATTTGTTTAGCATTACAGTACAATGGCAAGTGGATTAGCTGACAGCATGTTGATAAAAAATACAGCCCCGACTTGACGGACCAGCTGATGGCGGAAGGATACATAGTCACATGTAGTCAGACGTAAACAGTGGCGCTACTTTCGCAGACCTGTCAGAAAACGGCCTTCTTATACAGTATGGACTATAGTATAATTATGATGAGTCTAAGGCAACGGCGTCTGGCGTAGGAGCTAAAAACCGGCTGACGCCATCTTGAATTTCCACTTTTTCCCGTTTTTTCTCAAAATTTGACTGTAGGCAAATGTCTTGACTCAGTAACAACAACGGAGCCTTGAAGTCATCGATGATTATACTGCTGTAGGTGCTCCATCCGAAGAGGTCGATGACATTCCCGAAGAAGTAGATGGCGACACTGTCGTAAGTGACCCATCCGAAGAAGACGAAGGTGCTGTCGGCTTCATGCCTGAAGAAGTCGATAGCAACACTGATGTAGACGACCCATCCGAAGAAGTCGATGGCACTTCCATAGATCCCATTAGCTTTGGAATGTCCGAAGACATCACATATGCCAAATAAGACTTTGACTGAGACGCGAAGCCGCAGAAGCTAGCCGAGACGATCCACCTTTCACGTCAGCCGCTGTCAAACTAACCTCTCAGCTGACCCCCCCAACTACTTATAATAATATACCCATATACAAGCCCTATGACATCATGTTAACATTGAACCAATCATATTACGCCAATAAGACATAGTGCGGACATCGACCAGCCAATCACAGAGTTGCCACGTGATTGCAGCTGGCCAATAGCATGCAAGCACTTAGTATCGCACTTAGCACCACAATTAGCACCTCACGTAGCACGACACACCCCATAAGTGAACCATAAATGACCTATAAATGACCCATAAATGACCATTAATGACCCATAATAACCCATATGTTAAACNGGGGGGGGGGGGGTCTAACAGAATATTCGACCCGCTCACATCTGCAAATACGAGTGTAAACCTCCTTTCTTGAATAAAATATTCAACCCTTGGTGCGACGGGAAACTAAGAACCCTCTGTTGCAAAGTGTAATGTAGACCTATGACAAACTTATGCGAAAATACACGTTTTTGAAGCCCAATTTGTCCTCAAATGATAACCTGAATCTTGCAGGTCTCTACGTACAAACCTAACGTGAGCGAAATATTTTGGCGGCACGTAATAATGTGTCGGCAAACAATGTTGGGATAATGGGAGTACCTGGAGAAAACCCACCGGTCAACAGCAACGTCCGCTACATTTCCCACAGCGACTCCACCGAGAATCGAGACAGGGTTTCTGAGGAAGGGAGGGAGTCTTCTTACCACTACACCACTGCAGCCCCTCTCTCCAGGTTATAACTGTATCCGCACCAGTGTGTGTATGTGTGCAATTACGAATACAGTACGCATTACACATTAAAAAAAAAAAGTTGAATATACACGTGGATATACGCCTGGGTGGAGATATTTTGCCGCGTGTACCAAGCCTAAAATCGAGGGATGGCTGCGAGCCACCCAGTTACTCTCGTCACCTCTATGCGCTTGGCATTGTGCGATTCTCAGCGATGACTCTATCCCTGCTCAAGTGTTATTCGTTCCGAAAAATGGTCGTGAAAACGTCCGTTTCAGCCATTTTCACTTTTAAAAAATGCTTTTTGGAATCGGAAATAGAAAACTGAATCTTGTAATCAGATGTAGATTTTTTTTTTGATGATATTCCTAGTTGGACATATTTTACGCACGTGGACCAGTTTTTGAATTAGAAGTTCTTCCCTGAAGCTCTGCGCACCGCTCTTATAACAGTTGACGTGTTTCAATGGAGCTGAAGTTAGGTACTACTAAACCAAGCCAAGTGTGCAGCGAAGGAGGGGTGTGAATCGCGTGCCGGTGGGAGGGGAAGAACAACTGCGAGTCCGGGGAATTCAATACCGTCGTCACCTGTCTGCACGAGCGCGTGTACACCTGTCCACACGAAGTTCAGCAACTCGTACATACACCAGCCCACAAAGGAAGCATCAACACGGCAACGTGAACCAGTCAACACTGTGCCACAACTTATGGCCACGTCAACACCTGACACGCGCAGTCGAGCGCCGTATCTCACCCTGGAGGAGGAATGGGGAAGTACAGGCTATTCACGGCAAAGCGAGCACTTTTGTCCAATAGTTAATAAATGTCTTTCATTCTGACAATAGACGTTAACTTCCGAGTCCTGTGGAATCTACGCACTTGGTTTATTACTAACATGGCAATGTTTACTAAAAAAAAGATGGTAAAGGTATAAAAAATGTCGGAAATAAAACAGTAACTAGTGCAACAGTGCTGACTTTACGGTGAAGGAAGGGAGAGAAATGCGTGGCCTTGTGTAGTTCACATATATCCCGGATGCACGCTTGGCCTGGCCGAGTAGTACTCTGCGAGGTTCAGTGCCCAATCATCTTGCCTGTGGGTAACTGATTAGTAAACGACGCTACTGCGCTACGTTACGACTGGTTCGTACCACTCATGTCCGAACACAAAGCCTACAGCTTATTGGTTGTGACGACGAAGCAAGTTCTGTGTCAGCTCAAGTACGGCACCCAGCAAAAAAAATGCAACACCAGAAACAAAGAAAAAATAATGTGTGGCAACGTCCGCCACGTTTCAATCGCGGAATATTCGCCTAGAATCGAGCAAGGTTCGCCGGGGAGGGAAGTGATCAGTCTGACCACTACACCACCGCACCTCCTCTCTCCAGGTTGTAACAGTGACTGCGCCAGTGTGTGTGTGAAGTAGAGCTTTGAGATTGGAAAGGGGGAGGGTGAGGGAGAGTTATGGCGTTGAGGACCGGCCTCTAGTTCCCGGGTCACTGCGGCTATGGCGCAGCTGGGAGGCCATCAGGCGTCGGCCATCATTACTGCAATCAGCTCTGGGCTCTCCCTTTNACTGCGGCTATGGCGCAGCTGGGAGGCCATCAGGCGTCGGCCATCATTACTGCAATCAGCTCTGGGCTCTCCCTTTATCTCTCTCTCTCCCCCTCTCTCTATCTCTCTCTCCCTCTCTCTCATCACCTCACTCCACTCCCTCGGACACGCGCCGTCATTAATAAACCGCGAGTTGTCGCAGCCATCAACTACCATACATCCCGGTAATGGACACTCCGCTTGCCTACACCGTGTTCATGACGACACTTGGATTACTTACAGGTCTCGTGACCCCGTCTAGCCTACTGACATGATGGAGTATTTGATATTACAGAACTTGCGTTTTAGTGTGTAACGAAATTTACTAAATTATAATTTACTAAAAAAAAAAAATATATATATTACCAGATTACTGCCATTTAAGTTGGACCTACAAAATATTCGTGGGAGCGCGTAATTTAACTTACTTAAAAATAACATACTGTGTTACGTGATCGTAATTATTATTGCAAGTCATTAGGACAGTTGTAGATTTAAGTAGAGCTTGGCTTTCGAATTAATTCCCATTCTTGTCTTTTGTGGAGAATATAAAGCCAACACAAACATGACTACTGCCGTGTTCGAATAGCGTTATTTGGTCATTTAAGGTTTGAGAATCCAGAGTGTTGAGTTCGAACGACACAGAGAAGCGCTTCAGTCTAGGAACTGCGTTCTTGAATGTTACAACGGGGAAAAAAAAAGAAAAAAAAAATGCATGCAATTTTAAACGGAAAGTATAAAATCGTTTCACATACTTGCCTCCATCAGGAAAAGTGTATTAAAAAAATAATGTTACAAACTTGTGAGGATTTTTTTTAGAGATAAATTGTGTTAAATGATACCTTCTTAATACAAATAACATGAGTAATGGACAAAATTACGCATCNTTTTTTTAGAGATAAATTGTGTTAAATGATACCTTCTTAATACAAATAACATGAGTAATGGACAAAATTACGCATCAATAATTCTTCGTTGAATTTTGCGTTCTTTGTTGTTGGTTTTAATTGTTTTAATAGCTTGCATGGAAGCGGGCTTGGACTCAGCAGTAAACAAATCAGAGGTATTTTGATGTACTTGGGTTACCAACCTGGTCACGTAATCAGCGGATTCGGACACGTCTTGAATAACGAAATCATCAACCCGAACACAGCTAGAAGTTATAAATTAATGTGCGGACGAACGCGTTAACATCGATGTCTTGAGAGCCGATGATGGCGAAGTGAGGTGAGCATGGCGCAGTGCGGGAATACAAGGGCGGGGGGAAACGGGAGGTCTCCGGGAAAACCCGCCGACCAGCGGCATCGTCCGGCACGACCCCCGCACGCAATATCCGGGAGCGACCCCGTCGGGAATCGAAACCCGGTTCGCCTAGGTTGGAGGCGAGTAGTCTGACCACTACACCACTGCGGCCCCCTGGTACTTTGCGAGTCGGTCTGATTTTAAAGACAAAAAATTGTGGCAGCGACAAAATATTTCGCCAATCATTTAGTGACAAAAATTTAGCTCGGCGACTTCCCTGGGAAAGATTGTTTTTCTTGGTGCTGGCATGCTGATTGGCTTCTGTAGACGTACTTGTTGTGGGGACAGGAGCAGCAAACGGGCAGGTGGCGCTTGTAATGAAGTGCAGCATGGCCTGCCGGCGTGGGATAAAGGAAGGCGCCCAGTGGAAAAGTGCGGCCCCGCCCTGCCTCGACTAATTTGCCGGCTCATTAGCCCGCGCCGAGGGCCTAACTGCGTTGCCATGACGTCAGAGCCTCCAGAGAGATGGCCCTAGTGCTCGTGGAGGTGCTGCCGTGACGCCCTCCCCCTCAACCACGTCCACGTACAGTCTGTTCACGGTTTCCTCGCACTTTTTGAATCAAACCACCCCACGTATAACGTGCTTAGTTATTTCCTAAATATACCATGTATCATAAGCGTTTCATACTTCTGTTAACGTACAATACGTTGTTTTGTTAAATTCAACTTTTTATATATAGTTTATCTATAAAATATTACATTTAATTTATAATTAATAAGAATAAAAACAGCGAGAAAACAGGTGTGTTAGCAATGCCAGAAATAGTCCTTATGCAAATTATTATTACACTGAGTGCACACGAATGTGGTGCGTTGTCCCTTTGGTGTAATTTTGTAGACTTGGTTAAGCTTTGTTTGCACAAGGCGNCTCAACCACGTCCACGTACAGTCTGTTCGCGGTTTCCTCGCACTTTTTGAATCAAACCTTTGACAAATCACCCCACGTATAACGTGCTTAGTTATTTCCTAAATATACCATGTATCACAAGCGTTTCATACTTCTGTTAACGTACAATACGTTGTTTTGTTACATTTAACTTTTTATATATAGTTTATCTATAAAATATGACATTTAATTTATAATTAATAAGAATAAAAACAGCGAGAAAACAGGTGTGTTAGCAATGCCAGGAATAGTCCTTATGCAAATTATTATTACACTCNAGAAATAGTCCTTATGCAAATTATTATTACACTGAGTGCACACGAATGTGGTGCGTTGTCCCTTTGGTGTAATTTTGTAGACTTGGTTAAGCTTTGTTTGCACAAGGCGGAGGATTATCCTGGAAGTAGAACTTCAGCGAGGCTTCAGAAAAAGTTGGAAGTAACCGTGAATGGATTATACAGTAGTTTCCACATGACGTAGCCAGTCCGAAACACACAGGACTTAGGGAACCTATCTAATTGTCATATGGGGCTCATCTTAAGCAATTTTGTCTATTTTAATTTTTTTAAAACTGTACAATATTTTAGTGTGAATCTTTTTCATTGGGACAGAAATGAAAGTTGATTTAGTTATAGGTAGAGGCAGTGATATTTCGCGAAAAGATTTCTGGGCAAGATACAGTCCAAAGCACTGTAGGGTCGTCCAGCTTCTTTGATTGGCTAAAAAATGTTCTGGCCCGTGATAACCGTTTGCGCACGAAGCACGAAGGTTCAGTGTCGGAGTTACTTAGTCCTGAGTGGCTTGGTCAAAGACGGACACGGCACCAGCAGCCAATGGAGGTATAACAACAGCTGAGGTGTGTATATAGTATTGAAGTCTACTGTGTGCTCCGATTTCTACGCGAAAAGTCACTGGTCCTAGTAATAGGAGTATAAATGTGGTATTTGAAAAGTGTCAAATTCAGAGAAAATCGCCGTGAGTAACCTTCTGTTTACGATATTTATTCCTCTATAAAACAGTGTTTTAAACTATAGCGACATTGACGTATATTTTTCTGAACAGATTGCTGTATTAAAATCCTATAGTCACCGCTTGAAATTCTGAGGAAACACAACACACTCGAAACTTGTTTATGCTTCGCCGTTGAAATGCTTCCTTGTGGCCAGACGTGACCTTGAGGCGTTTAAAAAATCTTNTCGAAACTTGTTTATGCTTCGCCGTTGAAATGCTTCCTTGTGGCCAGACGTGACCTTGAGGCGTTTAAAAAATCTTTACTAGGGAGGCCTCTTAGCCCGTTTACTCCAGAATTTATTTACGAGATCAAGTGTTGCAATCGTTGAATTGTTTGGTGTGCGCTGTACTCGGGACGAGCGTGCTTCTCGCAACCAGCGAACTACGCACTGCATGTTAGTTGATGTCGGCATTAACCATCCACAAATAAGAGATGCAGAAACTTCAAGTCAGATTTCCACACGCAAGTCGCTCAAAACGCTGGCCACTGGTTCCTTCGCGAGTAGGATAAAGGGAAGTGTGGCGCAGGACTCAGGATTCAGGATCACTCGCCTGCGATGACATCACGGCGGCCTGGGACGGTAATGTTATATTGTATGCCCCCCTCCACCCTCTCCAACCCGCCACAC
>NQII01005080.1:16687-55453 GCA_002778355.1 Clitarchus hookeri | reverse complement strand
AAAATAATTATTTTATAAAAAACATTTTGGTCAAATATTTTTCATGATTTTTAATAATTTTTTTGTTCCTTTTGCGTAGAAATAAATAGCGAGAAAGCATGCAGCTGCAGAAACTAATTGTTTATTGATTTTTGTAAAAACGAAAGCGAAATTTTTTGTCTTCATGAGAGGTTTATTAGATGCAACATTATTGGGAGTATAATTATCTACCCCCCTCCTCCAATGTATGCATCAGCAGGAACACCCCCTCTACCACCTTCCTTTGTCTTGTTTGTCGGCTCCATACATATGCCTCCGCCCTCCCCCCTGCTACATCTACAGTGAGAGGGAGACGTGTGAAAGGAGGAACATGCGCGGAGCGTTGCAATATTTTTTTGCAATATTGGCGAGACGTGTATACAAACNGAGACGTGTGAAAGGAGGAACATGCGCGGAGCGTTGCAATATTTTTTTGCAATATTGGCGAGACGTGTATACAAACAAAGGGAGAGGTAGAGGGAACGTGCGTGCAGCGCCGCTACAGTCGGCGATGTCGGCTTTGAGGAAGGTCGCACGTGTGTGGGGAGTAATCCCGGCGTCGACTAGTGCTCCACGAAGGGAAGTCCGCGGAGATGATATTACGACGGCGCAGCATCCTCCCTGTTCCTGCGCGTGTTGGGGAGAGAGGCGTCTGCTGCCCGCGGCTACTTACAGAGCCGCACTGATAACTGCGTCCCCTGGGTCCTGCCCTCTCATCTGCCTCGCGATATTACAACCAACCACCTGCCTGTATGGCCGCCCCACAGCTCAGCAGTCTTACTGTGCGTTTCCTCTCATCGTCCATCGTGTTTCGTTCGACCGTGGGTAAGGTTTATTATACTACAAGTTGGGAACAAAACCAAATTCCTTATGCGGGAATTTGAAGTAAGGAAAATATGTGTTTGCAATCAGGTCACACAGGTACTTCCAAATGTTCCAGAAGATTCTAGAGTAAAAAAAAAATAGAATGTCATTTACCAGAAGTACTTGGGGGAACTTCTTGCAAGAACAAAAGCAAATCTTAACTGGCGACAGGAGAAGGCTATCTCTGAATTACTGCAGAGAAATAGGGGATGCCTTCTCAAGTGGACCAAATNCTTAACTGGCGACAGGAGAAGGCTATCTCTGAATTACTGCAGAGAAATAGGGGATGCCTTCTCAAGTGGACCAAATGACCATGTTAAATATGTCTGCTGTAACATATTCTCATTAAGATGACTATGCACCTGGAGTTTGAACTGTGTTTGCAGTACCAGTTTTTTTCCTTTATTTTCTTACGAAACTACTTTACGTGCGTCGTTTACTCCTTCGAATGGAAACNTTACCATGTTAAATATGGCTGCTGTAACATATTCTCATTAATATGACTATGCACCTGGAGTTTGAACTGTGTTGCAGTACCAGTTTTTTTCCTTTATTTTCTTACGAAACTACTTTACGTGCGTCGTTTACTCCTTCGAATGGAAACCACAGTTGAGACGAGGTACGATGGCTACCTCCAAGACACCACGCACATTGCAAACACTGTTCCCGAGCTCCCCGGCATAGCTAACGACTGCCTACTCACACTGCCTTACCACAAAACGCACTGGTTGGAAACACTCAAAAACTATTGCAGGGACTTAGGCGAGAAGAACATGATTCCGTGTGTTGGGAAAATTGAGCTAAACCATTTAGAGAGTTACTTCACTTCCCTATGCCATTGCATTTCAGCATGACTGCACATTAGCACAGTTGCAGTTTCATAACTGCAGAATATAATTATTGTTCCAGTCTGATTGGTTGGTTACAATCATTGTGCGACAGGGGAAATACACATAGCTGCTTGATCACATAGACAAGCCTTTCCTAGAAAAAAAAGTAAGGTAAAAGGCATTCGAAAAAACGTTATAAGGAATCATTCATTCCTTTCCCGCCTCAAATTCAAAGATTATCATTTTAATAGCATGCCATTCGTACACATATTAAGTGAAATACTTATCAGAGAATGTAATAATTTGTAACTTTATCTTCGCGTTTTAAATAGATTCCTGGTCAGTACAAACATTTTTTTTCTGGATTTGTTACAAACACGGCCTCTGTAACGTTTCAACAAATAAATTTGACAATTTAAATTATTATATTTTTACAAAGGTTTGTTATTCTACAAAAAAATACTCAGCCAAAATTTACAAAAAAATTTTTTACTGTGTGTGGCATCAACAGCTTCTTTGATTACTTTCCCTTCATCAACATTATAGGCTGCGTGTACAAACATTTGGTTATTGCAGCAGTATGTTTTCCTCGATGTAAGATGTTTNGTTTAAATCCTAAAAGCTTTTAAAATTCGAATTTATCAAAACAAAATGTAGGCTATACTCAACGTGATAAAAAAATTTCACGCGGAATGCCATTTGCTTTAAACGTTAATCTTCAAAATGGACGCTTTTAGAAGGCATTTCTCTAATGTGGGATTTGCCGCATAGCTGTCGGAAACGTGGGTAGAGTCGTAATGGACTTGAGTATTTTCTGGTTTGGCGGAGAGTGGAGAGAACAACACATACTGGCGCCTCGACGGAGGCAGTAGCATCCTCTGTCGTCATTAGCGGAGAGTATTCGACCTGACGTCCTGGCGCCCTGCGACCGACGCCTCGCACACATTTCATACACGCTCCGCCGCGCTGTCTCACTCGCGACACGCGCGCACCCACTGTGGCAGCGCGGCGCAGCCGCACTCCGCAAACACGAGTATTTGCAGCATGTCCGAAAAGTATTTCCNCGCACCCACTGTGGCAGCGCGGCGCAGCCGCACTCCGCAAACACGAGTATTTGCAGCATGTCCGAAAAGTATTTCCCTGATTACAAACTGCATTTATATCCGCCGTATGCAAGATAGAGATGCGATCCGAAATGTTGGGAAACTAACGAAGTTTTTTGTTGCAGATTTCAGTAACGTGGCTGTAGTGTAACAGTTGTAGTGTCCAGGAAACCGGACATGTTCACAAATCAGGTAAAAATTCAGTGTGTTCTCTGGCAGTACGAGACCCGGTCACCAATAACAGTGAAGAGATGGAATTTAGNAATCAGGTAAAAATTCAGTGTGTTCTCTGGCAGTACGAGACCCGGTCACCAATAACAGTGAAGAGATGGAATTTAGTCGGCTTTTGAATGTAGCAATATAATCTTGCCATATGTTCCTTTTGTTAATAGAAAATACTTACTCAGGTTCAAATTTAAAAAGTTGCCTTCAGGATTAGAAAGGGAATTTCATAGTCATTTCTATGATTAAACTTATTCGTTTTGAAAAGAGTATAGTATTTTTATAATAACAAATAGTAATGAATAACATGAACTGTTTACTCGTCACGTGTCTTAAATCTGCTTTCCTGAAAATATATTGTTAATAATACATTTTTACCAGATCGATTTGTATCGTCGTTTGTGAATATTTTGATCTAACACAGCCCAGTGTGTTGATAAGTTTGATTTCGTATGCAGCTTGTACGAGGCTTCATACTTGAAAATTATTTTAGCTTCCAATTACATATATGTAGAGACAGGTGTTTTTAGCAATAAGTTTTCAAGACCAATTGTACTCCAAAACACTTAAGTTCATATGCACTTTCGTGATTCGATTATTTCAAATGTCACGTGTCTCAAGTGCCTGTCCGCGAATCATGGACGTTCAGTATCGGAGTACTTTACTACGATTGGCCCAGTCAAACAGGAACATGTCTTCTCACGTAGACACGCGGCCAATAACCAAAGGAAGTTGTGGTTGTGGACGTAGGATATTGAAGNCATGTCTTCTCACGTAGACACGCGGCCAATAACCAAAGGAAGTTGTGGTTGTGGACGTAGGATATTGAAGTCTAGCTTGGCCATAAATATCTTCCCGAAAATCACCTGTCTCTACATATATCATATAGTTTATTCCAATACTCCGGAAATCTTTGAACTCANCATGTCTTCTCACGTAGACACGCGGCCAATAACCAAAGGAAGTTGTGGTTGTGGACGTAGGATATTGAAGTATAGCTTGGCCATAGATATCTTCCCGAAAATCACCTGTCTCTACATATATCATATAGTTTATTCCAATACTCCGGAAATCTTTGAACTCANAATATCTTCCCGAAAATCACCTGTCTCTACATATATCATATAGTTTATTCCAATACTCCGGAAATCTTTGAACTCAACAGAAAGTTTCCATCTGCCTCACCCTTCTCGAGGCCGCGGGGGCTGAGTGGTTAGCCTGCTCGCCTCCCACCAAGGCGAACCGGGTTCAATCCCCGGCGGGGTCGCTCCCGGATTTTCGCATGTGGGAATCGTGCCGGACGATGCGGGTTTTCTCTGTGATCTCCCGTTTCCCCCGCTCCTTCATTCCGGAGCCGCTCCATCCAATCATCCAACCACCCTCATCGGCTCTCAAGACCTCGCTGTTAAAGAGCCGCCCAAATCTCTTCACCTACTCACTCANATCATCCAACCACCCTCATCGGCTCTCAAGACCTCGCTGTTAAAGAGCCGCCCAAATCTCTTCACCTACTCACTCACCCTTCTCATGAAAAAGTTTAATTCGCAGACTGGCTTACTTGTTGGGTCGCACGCCAACCAACATATTGTCTGCTTGATCNTCTCATGAAAAAGTTTAATTCGCAGACTGGCTTACTTGTTGGGTCGCACGCCAACCAACATATTGTCTGCTTGATCAAACCTTGCTCCCGGAGTACTTGCGGCACGGAAGTACAAAGCGGCTTTCTGAAGTTTGGCATTGTGGCTGGCTGTGTTTGGGACCGGACGCAAAAGCTGGCCGAAATGAGGGAGATGAAATACGCCTGAGGCCTGAGTTCAGGGGTGCGCAGTTTTATTACCCAATGGAAATATATTTCACGGAAATAAAAGGATTTTCCGTTGTTCTTGTAGCAAGATTCACAGATTTACTAGCTCCTCCAGGCAAATAATAAAAAAAAGCACGGGTTCATTATGTACATTAAAAAATCATAATTAAATAAGAGCAGTTCCAGATTTTAGAATTTCGTAAAATACATGTCCAGTATCCACTACTGTAAAGGCTACGTGAAATTACGCAAACGTAAAATACCTTTAGCGATCATTGTAGTTAACATAGTGGCTTTTATTATAAACTAACTTTCAAAAAAATACTTAACTAACTTTTCGCACCCTGAATGCTAGACTATCGTAACTGATAAAATAGTTTCCCCCCCCCCTTCCTATATTCGTACCGGAAGGTGTAAAATATCTCTCCAAGGGAGTGAAATACTATCACAACGTTCAGTCACGCGCGGCATATAAATGGGCGTTGCGCTCCTAAAAAGAGACTAAATAAGAAGGCGTTGGCACTTCATATTTACAAATACGTGTGTTTTAACCCTCTCAATCCACGTTGCATATGAGTGATACACAAGACCAGCACTGAAAACAATAAGTCGCCAGTGCCCAGTCTTCCTCGTGTGTGTAATCTGATTTGTGGAATATTCNCAAGACCAGCACTGAAAACAATAAGTCGCCAGTGCCCAGTCTTCCTCGTGTGTGTAATCTGATTTGTGGAATATTCTGCACCTCTTTGACATGGACGGTTTATGCGAATATCAAGCACGTAGCACGTCGTTCGCTGGCTGCAAGACAAATGCTGAACGCAAATAGGCATACCAACAAGTTACGCGATTGCAACACTTGAACTCAAAACCCAACGCGTTACCGAACGGGTTACAAGTTTTGAATGGTACACTGTTATGTATTAATTGGGCCACCTGTTTTTCGCGAAAAGATTTACGCGGAGGTTAGAATTCAATATCCTATGTGCACACTCCTCGCAGTCTTCATTTGACTATTGGCCGCTTGCCTTGGTGTGAAGACAGTCTTTTACATGAGTGAGCCAATCAAGTTTCTCCGATACTGACCGTCCGTGATTCATGAGCAGATATATAAGACGCGTAACAGTTCAAATGATCCAACCACGAAAGTGGTTCTGAACTAAGGTGCGTTGGAACGCAACTTGTCCTGAAGTCTTTTCGAGAAAAACAGGCGCCCCTGTGTACTAACGAAATGTTTATACTTCACACTCCTTTGTTGACATAGTAGCCTACTTTGGAAAGTAGCTGACCCGTTCAGTCGACGTGTCCATGGTCGAGGACATGCTGCACATGAAGCATATTTATGGTCGGCACTGTACTTAACAGCGGCCGGTGTTCTGGGCGTCTTCCTGGCGAGCAAGCTCACTTGTTGAAGTTTCTGCAACTCTCACCTGTGAGTGGTAAATGCTGACGTCACCGAAGACGTAGTACGTTGTTCGCTGGTGGCGAGAAATATAGTNAGACGTAGTACGTTGTTCGCTGGTGGCGAGAAATATAGTACATTCCAAATGGGAAAATAATCTTGGCGCGGCTTTGAGGGAGGGAAGGTAGGGGAGGCACTGTAAGGAAGGGCCCTCCCGAACGCTCGCCGCTGGAGGGAGGGTAACCACTCGACACTGCTGGCGCTATACTTACCAAACTGATATCACCGCTGTCTACTACCACACTGTTAAATACCACGCTGCGCGACTTACGTTTAGTCGATAGGTAATATGTACGCGCGGAGCAGCTCTCTTGCAACGCTCTCGGCCGCTGTCACCACTGAACTGAACAACTCCACACCTTCGTGCAGCGGCAATGGATTCTACCGACTCGCCCGACGCGTTTTCGACTTCTACGCATTATTTTATCATTTGGATTTCACTACACGCTCGACACAAGTACAGCTCACATAAAATAATTTCAACGCTTGAGCTTGGAAATTAATTTGGGACTTAAAGGGTTATAAAAAAAATCTTTTACTTCAACTTTTCGTATGTAAGACATTTTCAGTCATGATAGTAATGCATTCTAGTTGTGATATTTGCCGAAAACGTAATGTTAAATGCAGAATGGATAACAGTGGATGGGATGGTAGTAGCCTTTGAAGCTTCCCCTTAAGCCTGTATGTCACGATAGCATTTTCTGTACAAGCTCTGGCGGAAGCTTGCACGAGACCTGCTACCCGAGCCTGCATGCAAGAAGTTATGGAAAGTCCTTTTGAATAACCTATCCAACGATACTTATTGCTGCACAAGTAAAGACAGCTGCATTTTTTATGATTTTACTTTTGCAACTGTGGTTCAGGAACAATCTTCACTCACGACTTCAGCATTATGCGTTTATGCACAGAGCCTAATATTTTTGTTGTTATAACTTAAATTTTGTTTTAAATAAACACGAATGCTTATAATAATTTTCACACGATGCTGTTTTAGACTCAGTAAACATTTTCCTTGTGTTTTTATTTACTATTTATTCGTGTTAAATAGTATTACGCTCTTTATCAAAACCAAATAAACAAAATTACTCATCCACTCTCTCTCTCTCTATCTCTCTCTCTCTCTGAGTGGCTGCAATTTCAACCTTGTAGGAATCCTTCCATCGAAAAATTGCACACGACCAATTACGAAAACGTCCATGAAAACGGCCGACAGATGGCTAAATCTTCCATAGAACCATCCATACAAGCGGCCATGCAGGCTTGCATGGAATCGTTCAGGGAATGTTCGATCGTGGTGCACGCGCTTCATATCCGCCCCTGACCTTGGTCGATGTCTGAGCCGATCGCACGNCGCTCTTTATCAAAACCAAATAAACAAAATGACTCATCCACCCTCTCTCTCTCTATCTCTCTCTCTCTCTCTCTCTCTGAGTGGCTGCAATTTCAACCTTGTAGGAATCCTTCCATCGAAAAATTGCACACGNCAAGACCAGCACTGAAAACAATAAGTCGCCAGTGCCCAGTCTTCCTCGTGTGTGTAATCTGATTTGTGGAATATTCAGCACCTCTTTGACATGGACGGTTTATGCCAATATCAAGCACGTAGCACGTCGTTCACTGACTGTAAGACAAGCGCTGAACGAAAATAGGCATACCAACAAATTACGCGATTGCAACACTTGAACTCAAAACCCAACGCGTTACCGAACGGGTTACAAGTATTGAATGTTGCACTGTTATGTATTAATAGGGCCCCCATTTTTTTTTAGCGAAAAGATTTACGCGGAGGCTAGAATTCAATATCCTATGTGCACACTTGTAGTCTTCATTTGACTACTGGCCGCTTGTCTTTGTGTAAAGACAGTCTGTAACATGAGTGAGCCAATCAGAATTAAGTTTCTCCGACACTGACCGTCCGTGATTCATGGGCGGATGTATAAGATGCGTAACAGTTCAAATGATCCAACCACGAAAGTGGTTCTGAACTAAGGTGCGTTGGCACGCAACTTGTCCTGAAGTCTTTTCGAGAAAAACAGGCGCCCCTGTGTACTAACGAAATGTTTATACTTCACACTCCTTTGTTGACATAGTAGCCTACTTTGGAAACTCATTGACCCGTTCAGTCGACGTGTCCATGGTCGAGGACATGCTGCACATTAAGCATATTTATGGTCGGCACTGTACTTAACAGCGGCCGGTGTTCTGGGCGTCTTCCTGGCGAGTAAGCTCACTTGTTGAAGTTTCTGCAACTCTCACCTGAGAGTGGTAAATGCTGACGTCACCGAAGACGTAGTACGTTATTCGCTGGTTGCGAGAAATATAGTACATTTCAAATGGGAAAATAATCATGGCGCAGCTTTGAGGGAAGGAAGGTAGGGGAGGCAGTGTGTGGGGAGGTGTTCTCCCGAACGCTCGCCGCTGGAGGGAGGGTAACCACGTGACACTGCTGGCGCTATACGCAACAAACTGATAACATCGCTGTCTACTACCGCGCTGTTAAATACCACCCTGCGCGACTTACGTTTAGTCGACAGGTAATATGCACGCGCGGAGCAGCTCTCTCCCAACTGCTCTCGGCCGCTGTCACCACTGAACTGAACAACTCCACACCTTCGTGCAGCGGCAATGGATTCTACCGACTCGCCCGACGCGTTTTCGACTTCTACGCATTATTTTATCATTTGGATTTCACTACACGCTCGACACAAGTACAGCTCACATCAAATAATTTCAACGCTTGAGCTTGGAAATTAATTTGGGACTTAAAGGGTTATAAAAAAAAATCTTTTACTTGAACTTTCCGTATGTAAGACATTTTCAGTCAGGATAGTAATGCATTCTAGTTGTGATATTTGCCGAAAACGTAATGTTAAATGCAGAATGGATAAAAGTGGATGGGATGATAGTAGCCTTTGAAGCTTCCCCTTAAGCCTGTATGTCACGATAGCATTTTCTGTACAAGCTCTGGCGGAAGCTTGCACGAGACCTGCTACCCGAGCCTGCATGCAAGAAGTTATGGAAAGTCCTTTTGAATAACCTATCCAACGATACTTATTGCTGCACAAGTAAAGACAGCTGCATTTTTTATGATTTTACTTTTGCAACTGTGGTTCAGGAACAATCTTCACTCACGACTTCAGCATTATGCGTTTATGCACAGAGCCTAATATTTTTGTTGTTATAACTTAAATTTTGTTTTAAATAAACACGAATGCTTATAATAATTTTCACACGATGCTGTTTTAGACTCAGTAAACATTTTCGTTGTGTTTTTATTTACTATTTATTCGTGTTAAATAGTATTACNTAAATTTTGTTTTAAATAAACACGAATGCTTATAATAATTTTCACACGATGCTGTTTTAGACTCAGTAAACATTTTCCTTGTGTTTTTATTTACTATTTATTCGTGTTAAATAGTATTACGCTCTTTATCAAAACCAAATAAACAAAATTACTCATCCACTCTCTCTCTCTCTATCTCTCTCTCTCTCTGAGTGGCTGCAATTTCAACCTTGTAGGAATCCTTCCATCGAAAAATTGCACACGACCAATTACGAAAACGTCCATGAAAACGGCCGACAGATGGCTAAATCTTCCATAGAACCATCCATACAAGCGGCCATGCAGGCTTGCATGGAATCGTCCAGGGAATGTTCGATCGTGGTGCACGCGCTTCATATCCGCCCCTGACCTTGGTCGATGTCTGAGCCGATCGCACGGTTCCAGAGTCATACGTCCCTCGCCTCTGTGCTCTGAGGCGTGTTCCAGCACAACTGCTGGAGTTCTCCTGGAAGTTCTCTGGCTGGAGTCGGCGGCGATTGTTCCTCCAGCCTGGAGTTCCCGTGACCGGCGCCACTCCCCGAGGCTGCTCGGGACACCTCCCACTACGGAGGCGGGAGCAGACGGCGTCAGGGCGAGGTCGACGTGTTACAGCCGCACGCAGTTCATCAACTCTTCTGGAATAAAAAAACCCTCTTCCCTCAACTGCTTATATTCGAACGTAAAACGGCGGAGTGATTTCGGAAGCGAACTTAACCCTTTCAGGAGTATGCACGTATAAACTCGGGGATACGTTTATATGCGGTGACTGAGCGGTTAGCCTGCTCACCTCCCACCAAGGCGAACCGGGTTCAATCCCCTGCCGGGTCACTCCCGGATTTCCGCACGTGGGAATCGTGCCGAACGATGCCGCTGGTCGGCGGGTTTTCTCGGGGATCTGTATATAGGCGAGTATTTTGTAGTTGTTTTGGATACCAATAGATGAGTGTCGATCTAAAAGTGTTCCCGCTAACTGTCGATATCGCCCCTTATGTCTTTTAATTGTACGTTTATCAGTATGGCTGCAACTCGCGCTGCTTTCTTTATCGGGAGAGTTGAATAACCTCATTTATCACTGCTTTGGTCTTGCCGCGCTCAAGTTTTTATGTTTTCTTCTCTGGTAACAAAATCACGTGTTGAATGATTGATTTGCACCATCGCATAAAATTAAATGATCTCGTGTGGTTAATTTGCAGGGTGCGCAAACTGACTTGTGTAAATTCTGAATGTTATAGATGTTGGCATGCGCTCTGAGAGAAGTTCGCAAATACACCGTATCCTTAGGGTCACCTGTTTTTTTCGTGACAAGATGTACGCGATGATGAGACTTCATTATAATGAAGGCTGTTTACGCTTAACAGAGCACTTTCGGAATCAATCTCTGTAAAATGTCTCTGATCTTTCCTGCATATGTTTTAACGGGCTCACTGATTGGTAACGACGCGACGGAGGGGAAGAAGGAAGTAGTGTCATTTCTTAACGTTGAATTAAAAGGTGAGCTGAGAGATTTGGCCGGCTCTTAACAACGAGGTCTTGAGAGCCAATGAGGGTGAACTGAGGTTAGTATGGAGCAGCGTCGGAATGAAGGGGCGGGGGGAAACGGGGAGATCCCCGAGAAAATCCGCCGATCAACGGCATCGTCTGGCACGATTGCCACTTGCCAAAATCTGGAGTGAACCAGCCGGGGACTGAGCCCGGTTCGCCTTGGTGGGAGGTGAGCAGGCTAACCGCTCAGCCACCGGGGCCCCTGGACACGTTAGACGCGTGACAAAATAACGAAAGGGGATTTGAGGCCCTATTGCACTTTCGTGACGGGAAAATTTTAATTGTCGCGCGTCTTAGGTGTCCTTCCGCGAATAACGGGCGCTATATATCGCATTAGATTAATTATGATAGGTCTAGTGAGGTAATAAAGTGTCAGAGGGTACTTAAGAGTATAGTCGATTCACGGTTCCTTCCAACGTTTCTGAAGGTCTGCTAAGTTCTGCTTTCAGTTTATTCCGCCGCCTCATAAAAACAAAGCTGAACAAATTTGAGTAAATTACGTCAAATGGACAACGCACCGCATTCGTGCGCACTTAGTTGAATAATACTTTACATGATAACGATTTATTACTAAGCATTACCAACATACCCGTTTTATCTCTGGTTTTTATTAATATTAATTACAAATTAAGTATTGCAATTTATAGACAAAATATATGTTTCTCGCGAAAAGATTTCAAGACAAGTTGTGCTCCAATGCACTTTAGTTCAGAATCACTTTCGTTACTGGATCATTTGAATTGTTACGCGTCTTATCTTCCTGCCCGCGAATCACGGATGGTCAGTATTAGAGAAACTTAATCCTGATTGGCTCGCCCATGTAACGGACTGTCTTCACACAAAGACAAGCGACCAGTAGCCAAATGCAGAATGCAAGTGTGCACATAGGATATTGTAGTCTAGCCCCCGCGTAAATTTTTTTTAGCGAAAAACAGGTGGCCCTAAATATAAGCAACAGTTCGATTTAACAAAAAACAAGATGCTTTTGTTTTAGCAGAAGTGTAAAAGGCTTGCGATGCNTGAGGGTGAACTGAGGTTAGTATGGAGCAGCGTCGGAATGAAGGGGCGGGGGGAAACGGGGAGATCCCCGAGAAAACCCGCCGATCAACGGCATCGTCTGGCACGATTGCCACTTGCCAAAATCCGGAGTGAACCAGCCGGGGACTGAACCCGGTTCGCCTTGGTGGGAGGCGAGCAGGCTAACCGCTCAGCCACCGGGGCCCCTGGACACGTTAGACGCGTGACAAAATAACGAAAGGGGATTTGAGGCCCTATTCCACTTTCGTGACGGGAAAATTTTAATTGTCGCGCGTCTTAGGTGTCCTTCCGCATTAGATTAATTATGATAGGTCTAGTGAGGTAATAAAGTGTCAGATGGTACTTAAGAGTATAGTCGATTCACGGTTCCTTCCAACGTTTCTGAAGGTCTGCTAAGTTCTGCTTTCAGTTTATTCCGCCGCCTCATAAAAACAAAGCTGAACAAATTTGAGTAAATTACGTCAAATGGACAACGCACCGCATTCGTGCGCGCTTAGTTGAATAATATTTTACATGATAACGATTTCTTACTAAGCATTACCAACATACCTGTTTTATCTCTGGTTTTTATTAATATTAATTACAAATTAAGTATTGCAATTTATAGACAAAATATAGGTTTCTCGCGAAAAGATTTCAAGACAAGTTGTGCTCCAATGCACTTTAGTTCAGAATCACTTTCGTTACTGGATCATTTTAATTGTTACGCGTCTTATCTTCCTGCCCACGAATCACGGATGGTCAGTATCAGAGAAACNTTAATTGTTACGCGTCTTATCTTCCTGCCCACGAATCACGGATGGTCAGTATCAGAGAAACTTAATCCTGATTGGCTCGCCCATGTAACGGACTGTCTTTACACAAAGACAAGCGACCAGTAGCCAAATGCAGAATGCAAGTGTGCACATAGGATATTGTAGTCTAGCCCCCGCGTAAATTTTTTTTAGCGAAAAACAGGTGGCCCTGAATATAAGCAACAGTTCGATTTAACAAAAAACAAGATGCTTTTGTTTTAGCAGAAGTGTAAAAGGCTTGCGATGCNGAATATAAGCAACAGTTCGATTTAACAAAAAACAAGATGCTTTTGTTTTAGCAGAAGTGTAAAAGGCTTGCGATGCTTGACATAGTTACGAAACAGCCAGACACGTCACACGCGGAGTAATGTTTTAAAGGTTCTATTCAAAAAGCGTGAAGAAACCGGGAATAGGCTGTGTATAAATAACTCTGGACGACACAATGAAGACAGAACTTACTAAACACAGTAAGTTTCTGAGAGACTAGCGTGCCGAATAAGTAGTGACAGGAAAGTTTTTCGTTTTAAACGACCAGTAGGCTAGACTCTAAGGTCCTATGTATTCTCGATCCTCAGCTTTGTGTTCATTGGCTGCTGCCCCAGTGCGTATCCCGTTCTACCTCAAACCAGGTGACACGGGATTCGATACTAATTTCCTTGCAGGTGTGTTGTTGGCCCAGAGTTCACCTGGGCGTGTCTGATAACCTGTGATCCAACTGCAGACATAACAGAAATGCACGTGTGTTTGAAGTCTATCTTGTCCTAAAATTAATTCTCGAAATTTCCTGTCCCTTTCAAAAAGTAACAGCAAACGCTCATATCGAAGAGACCGGGAGGTTATTCCACTTCTGGGTGGTTATGTATTCTGTGAGCGTATAATAACCATGCTTTCCCGCATGCTCATTTTGTTGTTTACTCATAACCGCATAGGGCGTGTGTTTGGAACATTTTCAAACAACAATGTACATATGACAGAAGTCTAGGCTGTCGTCAAATTCCGGAAATTTTCCTATCCCTAAATACAAAAATTTTCTCGCTATACTAGGTGTTGGACCCAAACCATCTCATATTCCGGGCCGCATGACCGTCGAGGCATAGCGAACTGTGCTGCCCCGCGCTGCGCTGCCACAGTGAGCGGCCTTGCGCCAGCCAAACAGAGAACTCCCACGTCTCGCTTGTGGTGTAGCTGGATCGCGTTTAATTAAAGCACTGGTATTCCCAACCTTTGAAAGAAAATCCCTTCCACAAACAGCGTGAGAATTTTATCTTAAAATACTTATAAAAATGTTGACAGCNCAACCTTTGAAAGAAAATCCCTTCCACAAACAGCGTGAGAATTTTATCTTAAAATACTTATAAAAATGTTGACAGCGAATTATGGTGAACAGTATATTTATCTTCAAATTTAATTAACTATTATAACGTTCTGCCGGCGCGTAACTCGGGTTTCACTGAAAAAGAAAAATTCCTATACCACTGAAAAAAAAATTGTTGTTGTTTTGCTATTACGTGCCAGATCTTTAAAGAATTGCACAGCGCATCAGTATTATCACGATTAATAAAAATAATAAACGTTTAAATACACTCGAAGNCAACCTTTGAAAGAAAATCCCTTCCACAAACAGCGTGAGAATTTTATCTTAAAATACTTATAAAAATGTTGACAGCAAATTATGGTGAACAGTATATTTATCTTCAAGTTTAATTAACTCTTATAACGTTCTGCCGGCGCGTAACTCGGGTTTCACTGAAAAAGAAAAATTCCTATACCACTGGAAAAAAAATTGTTGTTGTTTTGCTATTACGTGCCATATCTTTAAAGAATTGCACAGCGCATCAGTATTATCACGATTAATAAAAATAATAAACGTTTAAATACACTCGAAGTGAATAATATAGATTGTATTACATGTTATATATGACAGAGCATTTGATTGGGAGACGATCAACTCCGCACTCCATGAGCTGACAGCCAGCCAGTAGTAACATGTATTCAGTGTAGGTGTGTCAAATGTGGTGAAAACCAACGGTACTGTAGTAAGTGGGAAAGCAAAGAACAATATATGACGTTCCTGTAATGGAGGATGTGAGTGACACAATTCTAGCTTGTCTTGAACGACAGTAAATGTGTACAGAGCGCAAAGAGTTGAAAAGTGCAGTGTTAAATTTTCGACAGCTTAAATCGCTGTATATATTATTTATTGTTTTATGTGCATTGGTAGGGCCAGTGATATTTCACGAAATTATTTCGAGACAAGATACAGTCCAAAGCACTGTAGGGTCGTCCAGCTTCTTTGACTGGCNAATATATGACGTTCCTGTAATGGAGGATGTGAGTGACACAATTCTAGCTTGTCTTGAACGACAGTAAATGTGTACACAGCGCAAAGAGTTGAAAAGTGCAGTGATAAATTTTCGACAGCTTAAATCGCTGTATATATTATTTATTGTTTTATGTGCATTGGTAGGGCCAATGATATTTCACGAAATTATTTCGAGACAAGATACAGTCCAAAGCACTGTAGGGTCGTCGTCGAAGAAACTGACCGTAAAAAATGTTCTGGCCAGTGTTAACCGTTTGCGCACGAATCACGAAGGTTCAGTGTCCGAGTTACTTAGTCCTGAGTGGCTTTGTCAAAGACGGACACGGCACCAGCAGCCAATGTATATAGTATTGAAGTCTNAGTCCTGAGTGGCTTTGTCAAAGACGGACACGGCACCAGCAGCCAATGTATATAGTATTGAAGTCTACTGTGTGCTGCGATTTTTACGCGAAAAGTCACCGGCCCTATGCATTGGATATTGGAGTAACAACCGGCGCATTAGATGTCCTGTAATCTCGCGTTATGTCTCGGTAACAGGACTGCGTATATTCACCGAGGTTCAAGACAAGCTAGAAGTAAGTCTTGCATACACACTATCACAGAAGTACCAGTTACGTAGGTCCTCGTACTTCCACTCACCGCAGTCCTATTGGCCTACTACACACAGGGCATGATCACCACAATGACAAGCTTCATTACTGGCTGGCCGTCAGGATAGTTTCCGCCGTCCTTCGCATACTTGAACCTCAGCTACTTCTCTATTGGCTGCTGCCGCAGTGCGTAGTCGTTCTTACCTCACGCCTGTTGTCATGGAGTCCCGTTTTCGTTTACTTGCTCGTTTGTTATTCGTCCGGGGGCGTGTCAAATGAACGGCGAGCCAATTGCACTGGCAGTTCAAATGTACACGTTTTTTAAGTACAGCTTGTCCTCAAATGAAGTCCCAGAATTCGCCCATTCCTAGGGATATCGATATCGGAAAAATTATATCGTTATTATTTATATTGGTTAGTTTTAAAAGTATTGTTTTACAAAACGATATATAAAAAAANTCGGAAAAATTATATCGTTATTATTTATATTGGTTAGTTTTAAAAGTATTGTTTTACAAAACGATATATAAAAAAATCGATTTCCCGTACATCGGAATCTTATATTTTATGTATCAAAGGACTTGACAAATGAAACATTGCTTGGAATATTACAGATTAAGGACAAGGCATTGCAGGGGGACGCGGTGCTTGTTTTTGGCGCATGTTGCCAAAGTAAACATATACATTTTAATTTTTTTTTGTAAACAAAGCAGAGCNTCGGAAAAATTATATCGTTATTATTTATATTGGTTAGTTTTAAAAGTATTGTTTTACAAAACGATATATAAAAAAAATCGATTTCCCGTACATCGGAATCTTATATTTTATGTATCAAAGGACTTGACAAATGAAACATTGCTTGGAATATTACAGATTAAGGACAAGGCATTGCAGGGGGATGCGGTGCTTGTTTTTGGCGCATGTTGCCAAAGTAAACATATACATTTTAATTTTTTTTTGTAAACAAAGCAGAGCTTATCAAGAAAGCATTTTAAAAATATTTATTTCCTATGTCTGGAAAAAAATGTATTGATTTCAATAAAATATCGTTGAAATATATCGACGATTTATATCGATGTATCGTTGATATGGTATTGTCATTTCTATATGTGGATGTATTTTCAACATCGCTACCCACCCCTCGCACCGTGGTGGTGGCGCTGCAGATGTTTGCCGCGCCGCCGCCACGGTGCGAGCGGACTCCCACGCGCCAATAGCGCACCCCCGCGGAGCTTGCGCGGGCGGCCGCGTGGCGGCGCTAGCGTCTGGCCGCTCGGCGTGGGAGCACGCTCTCAGCTGGCAGTCTGGCGGCGGTGTCGCCACGGTGAGGTGTGTTGGCGTGTTCACGTCAGTTGTCGCCATGGCCTCGACCCTCGCCGGCGGAAGGGAGATCGCGAGGAGGCAACGCCGGACGGATACGACGCTTGCATAAAGGACGAGCCGCTGCCTCGTCCCTGGCGAGTCGCTATTATGGTGGGCTGGAGTCACAGCCATGTTCTCCGCAGGTAACCAGCCTTTCCTTCACTTTGCTAGACTCGCCAGTAGGGACCTGCAGGGTTGGCGTTATCATCAGGCGTCTTTTGTTTTTAGTTTTAGTTTATTGCATCCAACAGATGTGCTAAAAGTGCATTCACGTGCAGAGCTACAGGGCAAGTCAAATTGTACATGATACATGGTTACTACACTGATCTATGGAAATAGAACTTAGAATTAAAACTTATATATCTGTGCTTCTCATCTTCTAACATGAAAAATCTCGTCCAAAAACAGTACGATCTGTGAAAAGCAAGAGCAAAAATAAAGCAGACACTGGCATACAATTTGCTTGCTGTTCACATGCATCTCCACACCCAACGTCTATGGGGTAGGCATTTGTCATTGGGATACATCAAAATAGCAAATATTTGGATGCATGTGGTTGTCAATCTATTGGTTTTTCTGACATAAATGTTCGTCGATAAAATTAAATGATTTACACTTTAAAAATTATTTTAATTCCTTCTTAAGAATTTTTTTATTTGAACATAGTTTTTGCAAAGATTGGGGTAAGTTGTTGAAAAGCTGACTTGATGAGTAAGAAGGCCCTTTCTGAAGTATTGTTATGTTAACATGAGGTAAGTGTATGAGTGTATAAGTCCTGCTGCACTTCACAGTTCTGTACTTACTCCAGCCGATAATCGTTTTTTCATTCGCTGCTGCCTAGGCTTGAATGCTTTACCCTTGGTATGTGGTCGGGGTCACACAAATATGGTGTTTATTCATAGTTTGTCGGAAAACATGGCCTAGGGACGAACGCTGTGCAAACGTGCACTGGTTTAAAGTATAACCTGTCTCTAAATGATAACGCGAATTTTGTAGGGTTCCACTAATCAGTAGATACAAGAATAATTAACGAGTTCACTGACGCGTAGGCTGGACTCCACAGCCGTGTGTACAGTCACGCAGATAAATCTTCATTGGTTGCTTGCTAGTTGTCACAGTGGGAGGCTGAGGTTGGGCCTTGCGTTTTGCCGCGTGTTTCTTACTGATTATATTGGTTCTTCAGGCGGTGTCACATAACGCGTGGATCAATTGCAATAGTAACATAAACGTAAAAGAGATTTTTAATTATAGCTTGACCGAAAATGAATCTGTGAATCCTACACGTGTCTAGTAATAGTTGTTTGTCACGTACTGAACGACTCTTCAGCTAGTAATTAACCCTTTCAGCCGCACTTTCATTTACGGTTTCAGGTGTTGCGAACCAATTTCTTTTATGATACGTGCTGTACTTAAGTCAACACAATACTTGTTTCGTCGTCACAGCCAATGAGTTTTAGGCTGTATGGTTGCCTACAGTTATATGGACCAATTACGACCTAGATCAGTAAGACGGTTAGCGAATCATTTACCCACAGGTAAGATAATTGGTCATTGAGTTTCCGCAGTGTGCAGTGCAGTCCAAAAATTACTTGCACGTGCACGTGTGTACATAACTGTGGACACTGGGTCGGAATGGGTTAAAGAGAAATAAATGTGACCGTATGACGTGCAACCAAGTAGAATGAGAGAGAGGCCCCTGAACCACAGCAGCAGTCAGTGAGTGAACAGTCGTGGCCCGAGCAGGTAAACAACTGAGATGTCTAAGCTGCTGACAAAATAACTCACGAAATTCACTCACATCTACTCATCAAGTTACTGAGCTCATGGGTTGGGGACAGGACATTCGCCTGGGGAGACGATGAATAACCGCCTGGGAAGAAAACCGCCGCTAGTTTAATGCAACTCACGACCTCGCCAGACACGCTACTCCATGGCAGAAACTGGCATTTCTTTAATTAGAACCGCGGGCGACGACACGGCGTGTGCAGTGTGACTTGCCAGGGTAATCATGGTTCCCCGTTGCCTTTCGCTGCATGCAGTTGAGCCGTACCAACCATAGGCTTGATAGGCAAGAGCGCAGCATTGTCCATTACGCTCTCCGAATACCGCGACTGCGCAGTGGGAACGTAATTTAGTTAGTTGCGTCCCTCGGGTATTCTCTGCGTACATGTTTGTATAAATATGTTGGACGATACTGAGTTTACAAAACCACAGGTATGTAATTACGAGGTTCTTCTGATTAGGTGATGCCTGAACTTGTAGATCAGTCCACGCTCACCTTCTCTGCAATTTTTTTTTTTTTTAATAGCAGGGCTACCGGTTTTACTAGAAAATATTTGTGCGCAGGATAGACATCAACATTCTACGTGCACACAAGCCGGTATCCTTTAGCTATTGGCCGGGTGTCCGTGTGAGGACACGTCCTCTATTTGACTGGGCCTATCAGAATTAAGTAACTCCGGCACTGAAATTCCGTGATTGGCTGGCAGACACCTCAGACGCGTGAGAGTTCAAGTCATCCNTTAGCTATTGGCCGGGTGTCCGTGTGAGGACACGTCCTCTATTTGACTGGGCCTATCAGAATTAAGTAACTCCGGCAGTGAACTTCCGTGATTGGCTGGCAGACACCTCAGGCGCGGAAGAGTTCAAGTCATCANTTCAAGTCATCCAACCACGAAATAGTTCCTGAACTAACGTGTTTCCAGTACAACTAGTCGCTGAATATTTTCGCGGCAAAAACAGGTCACCCTAGCAATCAGCTACAAAACGAAACAAGATATCTACTGTAAATGTAGCTTGTAAAAACATACAAACATTTCAGATTTGCTACACGCATATTCCTCGACATAATAAAATGCATGGGGAAAATATAGTAAACAAAAATTCCACAAGTTGTTAAAAAAAAAATTGTTGTTTGAAAGACACATGTGTAGCATGTGTCTCGGAAGTTTGTTGAAAAACTTGCTAAACAGTTAGAGGAGAATTTTAGTAGCAGAGTTAAGTTTACAAGCTACATGTTAAAAAAATAGTTTACTCTTCTTGTTATGCTTATGGAAGTATTAATTTTTGTTAGTCAGAAGTTGCTGTGATGTCCTCTCTTCGTGTGTTCAAAACAAGCCCAGTCGTCTTGTTGATGGAACAACCGACCGACCGTCAACCGGCGACAGTGATAACGAATCTGTTTGGACCTTGTTCAGGCGTCTTAGCCCGTCTTCCAATTGGCACTTTTTGTTACGAGAATTGTCACGTTACCCGATTTTTTTTTTGGCAGAATTAATGACGTATTTTTGTAATTTTCGCTGTGCTAGTTTCAAAGTTACCAAATCACCGCAATGTTAGTTTTGCCTTTTGAAACGTTTAAAATACACACAGAGTCGAGGTTGAGGTTATTGAAATAAACCAATGTGTATCCTACTGACAATAATTATTTCACAAAGTAAGTTGCTGACATGATACAATTTTTGTGTAGTAACAATTTCACGTCATAGTTGTTTAATTTTGTTGATTTTAAATTTGAAACTGCCGTCTAATGACTTCCTGAAAAAAATTTATGTTCATTTTAAGATTTCGTGGAGTTTTAATTTGGAACCACGAAACAACAAAATAATTGTAGCATGACATGCGACAGCTGTATGTCGCGGTGTTCCGACTTAAGCCTTACAAAATCCTAAATAAAAAAAAAGTAAATTCAAAACGAACTGGAACACGGGCTAAGAGAGACGTGAAAATCACCACATATGTACGTATATATGTTGTAGGATGCCTCTTGTCCGAAAGTGGCGGTTGAGTTTTTCCCCTGGAGTCGCTAAACGGAGAAGAAAGCACGTGTATAGTTTGCGGCAGCTCGCGAGCTCTGGCGTCGGACTTACTGAGGAAGACATGCCTCGGTTCGTCAGGGAGACATCTGGCTGTGACGCCGAGGAATATGAAACATTTTGTGATGTATTTTCACTTCTAAACTAACATGTAATTTTTTTCTTTTGTGGGCTGGAAAATTTTGCGGATACATCTTATGACATGCTAGACTGGAAATACGTGTACATCTCTGTTACGTTTGCTATTGGATCTCAGGTCATTAGACACGTCCAGGTGAATTCCGAGCCAATGACAGACAAGCACCCTAGCAATTAGCTACAAAACGAAACAAGATATGTACTGTAAATGTAGCTTGTAAAAACATTTAAATAAGTAAATTTTAAGAAAATATTTTTTAATGCATTTATTTTTCTTATGCGATATAAATAGCGGCACCCGATTTTCGCGAAAAGATTCAATGACCAGTTGTATGTCATGGAACTTTAGCTCAGGTCCATTTTCTTAATTGGATGATTTGCGTTTCGGCGATGGAACACTTGATGCGCGTGGTAGTGTCGTCCTTATGGCTCCCGCGCTTCTCTGCCTCAAATGCGGGAAAAAAATCTAGTAGGCGGGAGCCTTAAGTTGGCCGCCGAACTGTGCGCAGAGCTCCAGCAGAAAACGTTTTATTTTAAAAACCGTCCAACGTCTGAGCGAGGTCTGCTTAAAAATAGCATTTAATAAACGTTACGCGAATGTATACGTTTTTCAGTTCCTCCATTTCTCTCTAAAGCAGGTTTTTGTGACGGTGGAAATGGCTCAAAAGGGTGTTTTCACGGACATTTTTAGGTTTGAACATTCCTATACACAACATTAAAAAAGGAATAGGGACGTGCATCAAACCTTTATTTTTATTAACACATCTCATAGAGGCGCGTTATCGACGGCAAGACTGCACGCCAGTTCAGTGCTTTGCGCGTAGAGGCGATGAGAGAGTTGATGCGCGTGTCTCGGTCGCCCCTAGCGCTCCCACGCTTTTAGGCCATAGACGTGCAAAATTCCTCAGACCAGGCGGCCACCTTAAGCGCCAAGCTGTTTTCAGAAGCGGCTGTTAAAGGGCGAGGCAGTTCTGTTCTCACGTCACGCATGTGCGTGAGGAAGAGCGGGGCGACCATGCGAGGCGTGTGCCTGACAGCGTTTCTCATGCAGGTAACGGAACGCGCCCTGAGGGTCGCGTGCAGAGGAGATGCGTGAATTGTTTGTGTGGCGTGCGTGGAATAGGAGGCGTGGAGGCTGCAGAACCGGTCCCGGGTTGAGTCACTCGGGCGCCGAACCGTCCATTCATGTGAACACAGCCCGCCAACTAGCAGTCGTGTTCCGTCCAGGCTGTCCTAACTCGAGTAGGGAAAACTCAGGGAGATACCCCAGGGTTTCCACACTCCTTGAAAGTCCTTGAGAATATGTTGAGGTACTTAAAAGTGGTTGAACAATTTCCAGGTGCTTAAAGCACTTAATATTCGTAGTGTTTATTTAGACGGTATTTATTCATGACAAATTAAAAGTGAAGTGCAGCCATTATATTTACAGTAAAATTTATGGCATGTGTGAGTAGTTTCTATGGAGTTTTATGCCTTTTTTTTAGTGTGTACAATAGTAGGCCTGCATGATTGTTCTGTATACAATATATTATTAGCAGTTGTGATGCCATACTCATGTTTTTGTTCTGATAAGAAAATTTACTTTCTGGCATTGCCAAACGTACGAGAATTTTAGTACACAGAGACGAGAATGTAGGGTTTGTTTACGATGTACGATAACATCTGATCTCATACGCTTTTGTATGAGAATTTCGAGAACCTGCGATAGCAAAAATTACAAAATAGGAGTGTGATTCCTTAATCGTGAACAAAACTTCTATTGAGGTTGTAACAATTAATCTACTCCTCCCCTATTAGATGTAAGAAAAATATTCCTCCATATTTCTCCCCCGTTTGCTTTATCATGCAAATATATTTAGCTTTTGATTTGCCTTGATTTTTGTAATGCCTGTTACAGTTAATTTTGGGTCCTTGAAAGTTTCGAAAACAGTACATAAAAAGGGTTTGAAATTTTTTTAGCTAAAAAAAGTGGGAACCATGTACCCGAAATCAGGTTATACAATCTTACAACTTCGGAATTAAAAAAAAATTATGGGATATTAAAACAAATTATAAATATGTTTATATGGCGTAAATATATAATATAGTTAATGTTGATGGAAAATCGCGAAAAGTTTTTTAGCCAACATATCTTCGATAACATTGTAGCTGGTTTATCCTCCTATGATTGGATGGCCGAGGTTTTAACTTGGCTAAGTTCTGTGCAAGCCAATGACAAACGTTCTGCTTTAGAGTATCAGAATCCTCATTGGCCCAGTTGAATGGGACAGTAGCTTCATACATGCATGACGGCCAGTAAGAAAAGAAAACCGTCGGAAATATGTACAGTTCGTTGAATCCTAGCAAACAGTCAATTTTTCCAGCGATAAACCATCATCCCTAATTATACTTAGTCCATTTACGGTTAGTTGTGAAGTCCTGCGAAAATTCTACTTGCAGGCTATTCCTGCGCCTCACGCAAACAGAGCTTGACTAGGTCTAGAAAATTACACCAAAGGGACAACGCACTCTCGCGCACTCCGTTAAATAATATTTCGCACGAGAACTATTTCTTACTGGGCATTACCAACATACCTAATTTCTCTTTATACATGCTAATTAAAAATTAAATGTTATAATTTAAAAATATAAGTAAAAATCAAGTTTATCCAAAACTAAGATACTTCCATTTTAACAGAAGTATAAAACGCTTGTGATACATTATATATTTAGAAAACAACGACACACATGGGGTGATTTTTCAAAGGTTTGATTCAAAAAATGTGAAGATAACCGCGAACATGCTATAAACAATCACGTAGTAATTATATCTGTGTAGGTATTGTGTGAAAACATGTTTGATTTACGTATTTTAAATTTGATGGTGTTGCATTATTTGTATAAGCAGCCTTCACGTCTGTTTATTCGTGCCACGTGTATTTTCACGCCTAAAACTACCTATAATATTAATACATCTCATGTTAATTGTAAAAAAAAAAACCCCCCGCTTTCAATACTGTGGCTCGTGTTAATAGGTGTAATTGGGTCTTTGGCCAAGACAATGATGCACGAAAGAGAATTTGCTTCCTGTTTACTTTGTTTCCAACAACTATTGGTTCAAGTTGTTCTAACTTGTATTTGTTCGTGTTATTACAGAAACGAACATCTAAAGTTATCTGTTGGTCAGGGTGATGCACATTGCCACAGAATTAGCGACGATAATATTGCTTAAAAGCAATGGCCGGTTACAGCTGGCGAGGTCTCCACAACTCCACCAAACTTAGCAAAGTTAGAATTAGCAGTTTGCTGTCTGTTGTAACGTTTGCAGTCCCCGCAGAACCTGCTTCGGTAAACAAATGACTAGGGTAAAGTCCTCTTGTTGAACAACTTCACTTGCACGCTCCCTGGTTTCCGTCCGTCCTGCTTGGTGACTCGATACGCTCCTCTCATTGGCAGTTGCAATGCGGCCCCGCAGCATCACCTCTACTCACCAAAACATTCATTATATTTTATATTTGTACGAAACTCAGGCGTGCGCACAGGATGTGCCCAGGCGACACTGTAATGATCAGCATATTGGTTATAGTCTATTCGCGGTTTCTTCACACTTTTTGATTTAAGCCTTTGTAAAATCGCCTCATGAATTACGTGTTTGGTTGTTCCCTAAATACTATATATGTCACAAGCGTTTTATACCTGTGTTAACATTAAACAATATTTTTGGTTCAATTGAACTTTTACTTATATTTTATCTATAAATTATAATATTTCATTTATAATAATTATTTTTAATATGAATAAAAGCGGAGAAAATAGACGTGTTGGTAATGCCTACTAAGAAATAGTTCTTATGCAAAATATTATTAAACTGAATACGTAAGATTGCGGTGAGCTGTCCCTTTGGTGTAATTTTCCAGACTTACTTAAGCCCTGTTTGTATGAGGCGGAGGAATACCCTGAAAATAGAACTTTAGGAGTGGTACATAAAAGTTGGAAGTGATAGTGAATGGGCTATAATTCAAAATTGTGGTCTTTTATATTTATTTATTATTCTGTAATTCCAGCACGCTGGTTTGTACAAGAAATTCTGAGGAATACAGAAACTGATTTGTCCATCGCGTTAGAGCAGACTTGACCTTGGTATCATTCGTTCCACTTTTAAAATTTATATACAAAACAGTTTTCTACAATCGAGTTTTCCTTAAATATGTTAAGAAATAATGTGACATGTGGTTTCTTATAATATCATATTTTGACACAAATTTTGCGTAATTATCACTATTTTTAACCTTAAAATAAAATAACAATTCCCTGGTGGGGGGAAACCCCTGGAACCTAATTTTATGTGGCCATCAGCGATTCCTTAACTTTTTGCATGGCCTTATGATGACGGTTGTACGCGCCTATGGCACGAGATACAGCATATATTCAACGCTGTTAGTCAGACATATCTGTCCCTCCCTGCCACCCCTTTTTTTTTCCTAATTCCGTATGGCTAGGGGCAGTGATATTTCGGGAAATGATTTTGAGACAAGGTGCATTCCAAAGCACTGTAGGGTCGCCCAGCTTCTTTGATTGGCTAAAAAATGTTCTGGCCCGTGTTAACCATTTGCGCAGGAATCACTAAGGTTCAGTGTCGGAGTTACTTAGTCCTGAGTGGCTTGGTCAAAGACGGACACGGCACCAGCAACCAATGGAGGTATATCAACAGCTGAGGTGTGTATATAGTATTGAAGTTTACTGCGTGCTCCGATTTTTACGCGAAAAGTCACTGGCCCTACGTATGGCTAGTGACAGGAGAAAATTCGCGGATTCATTTTGGGTCAAGCTAATTTCCAAGAACTCTTACGTTCTGTTTACATTTGCAATTGGTCCATGTTGTACTTAACTCCTTTTGAAGAACTCTGAACCAATGCGAATTACACAGCAAAATGCAGGACCAACCATCGCCGTGTGCTGTGGCAGCGAGCAACCAATGAGGATTATTTATCTGCGTCACGGGACACAAGACTGTGGAGCCTACCCGAACTCGCGAATTTTTCCTGTCTCTACCGATGACGAGTGCTGATGAACACTGAAGAACTCGACTTAGCTCTTACAAGCAGTAAGTGAAGTCGGCCAAGGATAAGGTTGCAACCCGGCCATATCGCCAGTCCGTGTTTGCAGAATGAGGCTGTGCGCTGCTATCAACATTGTTACAACACACGTCCAAACACCATATATTCTCTCTCTCGTCTTCGTTGTCGGACGAAGACCTTGGAATATTCCAGGCGCTTGTTTGCTGTGCACACTTATTGAGTGCATCTAGTGGCGTATCCACGGTGGAATGAAGGGGACTACAACCCCATACCTTCAACATTGTGTTACATTTTTAGTGGAAGGAAAATTATGAGTCGGGCATAAGGTGATCATGGATAGGAGCTAGGCGCTGGCCGACGCCATCTTGAATTTCCCTTTTTTCTCTCAACGTTTTCCTTTTTCCCCTTTAAATATACAATTTTTCGCTTTAAATTTCCCNTTCCACTGATGATGCTGAGCTGTTGAAAACTTCCGTACTTTCACGACGAGCAGCTTTTTTTTTTTTTTTTTTTTTTTTACAAAAACGATTAATTGGATGGATTCGGGGGACTCGTTTTTTACCTGTGACCATGACCTTGATCCTGCGCCCAGTGACCTTGAATGACCTTCAAGCCAAAAATTCCAAAAAAATCCCGAAAAATTAAATTGAGGAACACATTACATTGATGACTCCGACCACCATTTGGATGCCAGTGACCCTGTTCCAAATGACCTTGAAAACAAAAACTGGAGAAAAATTGGTAAAAATCGAGTAAATTCATTAAAGTCATTACATTACTAACGATGACCGCCTTCTTAAATCCGAGCAACCTTGACATTGACCTGATAGCCATGACCTTCAATAACCTTAAACCCAAAACATTCGGAAAAAATCTAAGAAAATGTAAAAACTGAGGTAAAAATTGCACTGACGTAACCCGACTACCTACTTGGATCCAGGTGACGACCTTTACCCAAGGCCTTGACCTTGGATTGCTTTGAACCCAAAATATTTACAAGATAGTTTTCAAAATTGCCAAAAAAATTTGTTATAAAAACTGCTAAAAATAATATTTTAAAATACTACAATTGTATTTAAAACATTTATTTAAAAATTTATAAAACTATAATTTCGAATGTTTTGGCTTAGATTGAATCCAAGTGACCTTAAACTTGACCCCGTAACCTTGTATGACCTTAAACAAAAAAAAAAAAAGCACAAAATCCTCTAAAAAAATTTAATGATTCATAAATTATAAATAATAATCAAAATTATTATTAAAAACTTTATTTAAAAAACTTACATTTCCGAAGGTTTCCTCAGCACTATGTTCAGGAGGCGACTGACCCCCACCAGTGTTTCTCATTGGTTAATTAGTCGACAGGTCTGCACCTCCGTCACCACCGCTCATTCCGTCGTATGCAGCCATCTTGTCTTGGCGTTTGTCATTTGTTTTAATTTTCAACGCCTAGGTGACGCTAGTGTATTCATTATCGATTTCTTCGCCAGAGGAGCTCGAGGCGTGCAGTGTCTCCGTCGTTGCGTTCAACTGTGCGTACTACATCTGCGACAGTCATTACACGCGATTAAAGCCCGTACATTCAACTGCAGACGCATGGTTGTTCTTTTCCTCGACCGTTAAAGGAAACTGCACAGGCAAATGTAAAAATGGGATTTTTGAAAAAAATCATTTTCCTCTTTGAATACAGTTAATATAATGAAAGAAAAAAGTACGGGCTTAGATAACTGGTTTTTACCTTTTCTATTAAAAAAAAAAAGTGTTACTCCCAGAACAATTATTTACTGAGATGTAGACTATTCGCGTATCTTCACCCTTTTTGAATAAAACATTCGAAAACCACCCCATGTATTACGTGTTTGGTTGTTTCCTGACTATGTCAGGTATTACCAGCGTTTTATATCCCTTTAACATAAAAGTAACCTATTTTTGGTTGAGTTTAACTTTGAAATAGATTTTGTCTAAAAATTATAATATTTAATTTATAATTAACACGAATAAAAACTGGGAAATGCGTAGCAAGAAAAAATTCTCATGCGAAATATTATTAAACTGAATGCGCACGAATGTGGTGCGTTCATCCCTCCGGCGTAATTTAATATACACCTGGTTAAGCTTAGCTAGAACAAGGCGGAGGAATATCCTGGAAGAGGAACTTCAGGAAGGCCTCAGTAGAGTTGGGAGTAAACACGGGCTGTTAGCAGCAGGAGCGGTTTCGAATGTTTTGTTCGGGGCAGCGTCATGTCCGTTAGGCTGCAGCGGTGATTGCGGGCAGATGCTAGGCTCGTCGTCACGTGATCAACCGTTCCTACTGCAAACGGTACTGCTTTTTTTTTTTGTAGCTTTCCCTTTCGCCTCTGCGCATTCAGGAACAGGAAAATGCGGCTTGGATGGAAGGGTTTTGGAAGGGGGGGGGGATGGGTCATCCGTGTGGGTCACACCACGCCGCGGGCACAGAACATGTAAGAAGACAGAGGCGAAACAGACGCGTGCACCGCCAACTCCAGCCGCACAAGCCAGCACAAAATGACAGCACTGGCCAGCAACATGTCGGCCCAGCCAAAAGGTGGAAGTTTTCCAGCACGCGGTAGCCAATCAGATACGAGGCTCCTTCCCAAAGCCTTGGACAGCCAATCAGAGAATGGGTGCGCCCTCATCAAAGGAATCGTCACGCCATTTTGTATGTGTGTTCTTATCTACTCCGTAGTCTCGAGCCTTAGCCTGTTTATTCATTTCGGATCCAGTTTACTGTACCGTTTCAGGTGTTGCAAACAAAAAAACTTTTATGATGAGTGCCGTACTGTAGTCGACGCAACACTTGTTTCGTTGTAACTGCCAATGAGCTGAAGGTTATATGTTCCGCTACGGTAATATGAACCAATAATGACCTGGACTAGTAAGACTGTTTGCTGATCATTTACCAACGGTTAAGGTCTTTGGTCATTGAGCTTCGCAGTGTGCAGCACAGATCAAAAATTACCGGCACGTACGTAATATAAACAGTTGTGCACACTGGATCGAACAGACTAAGTTCATCGCTAGTTCTGTACATTTCCTCTTGCAGTCTTCAGCCAAGATAGTGTTTTGCTGAACACCGATTACGCTGGGTATTATTGTTCATAAGCACGTACACGCACTTATGCACACAGCGATACGCGCGACCTACGAGTGCGCTTCTCCGACCGGAGACATTTATGTTATTCTTCTGCTGGATTCTGAGCGGTACAACAACTCTCATCGAAATTGCAGCGCACACATGGTCCCGTAAATCTGGCTCTTTCGTTATGGAATCTGGGATCTTTCGAGAATATGCATAGTTATGCACATTTGTTATGTAATGTTAAGTTTTCAGTTGTTTAACCTAACCAGACATTTATTAACAATGATGCCCACTCAGCAAGTTCCTTCCAAGGGGCTGAGATAGAATTTTAGATTTACCAACCGGCAGAAATTTTGAAAAGTTTCAAGTTATATGTAATCCACTACGTGCAAACGTTTTCAATCTAATTAAGAGTGGACATTTCCGAACATGAAATTCTTTAAATTTTTTTACTACACTTTGCAACCTGCTGCTATCAAAATTTCATTATGGGAATGAAAATGTTTTCTGAGGTGTTTGAAAAAAGTACCCATATATATGTCTATATATATATATAGACACACACAAGTTACCATTGCATGTTTGTATCTTACTACATTTAAATAAGAGAAGCATGATTAAATACGCTGTTTAACGTTAATTAAGCATTTTTGAAAGCCTTGCTTAGAATTAACTTTTCTTCTCATCATGTACACTTCCAGCATATGTAAACGTAACCTCTCCATGGACCCCGATCTCTTTATTTATGCGTTGGTCTAGTGAGTGAAACAGAGTACAGTAGTTGGTTGGAACGTAAAAACGTAAATGTGTTACTTATGTCCGTAAAACAAGCAGAAAGTCAATTAAACAAATTCAGTAGCCGCAAATTTAAAAATGGCACTTTTAAATACGAGCTTAAGACACGGAAACACTTTACCTACATTGCTGCCAACTGAACTAGAGGCATGCCAGTAACTGAGTCTGTTAGATACGAGCAGGGACTTTTTAAAAATGTATTTCCCAGTATTGATTAACTGCGATCAGCCTACACGAGTGCTGTTTTTATATCGCCTTAACTTAATTTTGCATTTAGAAACAGACCAGCATCTTAGTCCAGTGGTGGGAAATTTGGAAGGTTTGTGTTACATGAAGTGCACGTGCATTCGCGTGGAACGGGCACGGCATGGAATCCGCCATATTGGATTCCTAATATTTCTAACTTTTTTAAGTTCTGCAAAAAAAATATATATACCCCTATACCTATAGCTAAGGCCATTGACTTTTCGCGTAAAAATCGGAGCACACAGTAGACTTCAATACTATATACACACCTCAGCTGTTGTTATACCTCCATTGGCTGCTGGTGCCGTGTCCGTCTTTGACAAAGCCACTCAGGACTAAGTAACTCCGACACTGAGCCTTCGTGATTCGTCCGCAAACGGTTAACACGGGCCAGAACATTTGTTAGCCAATCAAATAAGCTGGACGACCCTACAGTGCTTTGGACTGTATCTTGTCTCGAAATCTTTTCTCGAAATATCACTACCCCTACCTATAGCCTATTAGCGTTTTTCTTAACACTTTTTGAACCAAACCTCTGAAATAACATCCCATGTATGACGTGTTTGGTTACTTTATAAATATGCCATGCATCACAGGTGTTTTACACTTCTATTAATATATAAATTTTTTTTATACGGAACCTTTACTTAAACTTTATGTATAAATTATAATTTTCCATTTATAAATGATATGAGTAATGCCAGAGAGAAAATGTGTTTCTTGGTAACGCATAGTAATTAATAGTTCGTATGCAAAATATTACTCTGAATACCCACGAGTGCGGTGCGTTGGCCCTGCGTTGTAATTTTCTAAGCTTTGTTTGCATGAGGCGGAGGAATATCCTGGAAGTAGAACCTAAGCAGGGCTTCAGAAGAGTTGGAAGTAACCGTGAATGGTCTATAACTAGCTGCTGACGTTTCGTCGTTCTACAGAAAAGACAAGGGAATACGAACTGATAATCACGTCACAGTTTTAATGCTGCCAAAATTGTGCAAAATCAATATCGTAACATAAACGTGTGTGTACTGCTGTGCAAGGTCGATAGTTAGTTGAGCATAAGTAGGGACACGTGATTTCCGCGGAAAGATTTCAAGATCAGTTGTAGATCCACGTTCGTGATTGGATGGGTTCCGTGATACGCGTCTTAGGTGTCTGCGCGCGAATCACAGACGTAGAGTAATTGAAGTGACCTAATTCTGACTGGCCAGCCAAGTAGGGAAATGTCTTCACACAATGACACGCCGCCAATCAGCAACCGAAAACTGTTGGTACGCCGTCGTAGTATTGAAATATGGCATGTGCGGTAATATTTTCGCGATATCTGGGTGTCCCTTGGTATAAGGACAGGTACTGTCGGAATCTTATTTTTTAAAAATATAAACAAGTTTGAAATTCCAAGAGTTCGATATGGCGGGGGAAGGTTGCCCTAAGTTGTTGACGAATCGGAAACGACGGAAGGAAGCGAGCGAAAAGCTGTAATCAAATTGTGGCGTGGAAAATTACTTTCTCGGCCGGGCAGTGGAAAGGGGGAGGTGGGGTGAGGAGAATGTGCCTTGGGCTCGGTAAGCAGGCTTATGACGTCATACGCACGTGTAAAACAGCACTCTCCTCTTAATACCTTTTTAATCCTTGACCTTATTTGCACCGTTAATTTATAAATATTGCCATAGAAGGAAGCCTTTAAGAGGATTGCTCCGCATTTTCAAGAGTTAGTAGTCAGGATATTTTTTCTGTACATTCGTTGTTTGCGCTTTTATGCGTATGCCAGTAAATACATATCCAGAGAATACAACTTTTTGGGCGGGTAAGATGAAAAACAATTATCTAGGCCCGTACGATTTCTTAATTTTTAATTCTTCCGCTTTGGTTTCTTTCCGACAGTATCGCCTTTCGTGGTTACCGCGGGCCTTGCTTCGCTTGGCGGCATTCCAATAAGTTACTCTGCGAATAAACTTTCCTCTTCGGCTGTCCCAAAACACTTTGGCTAAGTATGTTTTACTCGCTCTCGGCAGTGTCCCAAACCTGCAGAGTAACTACTCTGAGCATGTTGCCAGAGTAAAACTTTTAGTCGTACTGTTTCAGCGAGTTACGAAGGGTAAACTGAAAATGGCGCGGAAGTTTAGTAGAATTAAACAATCTGAGATGAAGTGTGGACATTCTGGTTACGGGCGCACATGTGAAAAATACAAATAAAAAAAATCGTATTTTTATTTAAAAATTAACTTTTTATTAAATATCGCATTTTTATACGCAATGTTTATGATTAACTTATGTTAAGTAAAATACATAAATAGGAAAACACTGTGGAATCATTTGGCACCTCTTTAAAAAAAACTTTAACTGTAAATGAGGTAGCGTTCGTACACTAGTTGTTTTTAATATATTATTTTCACGTGTGTATTATATATCCTAATTAAACATTTTTTTGTTGTGTTTGATAACATGGCTTAGAAATGCCCAAATGGGCTACAATTTCTCGTCTTTTGTTGCACTTCCTCATTCCAACAATGCGCTACTTTATGTTCGGTAATACACTTTTCCCTCCATTTTATACACAACGCCGGCACGAAATTACCACTGCAACTGTATATCTCAACATGGATGCCAAATAATCGGTGAATTTATGATTTCCCGTTAACATACGTGCACTGTCATCTTTTGAGTGGAAAGAGAACTAACTAATCCTGAAACCCCATATCGCCAGCTCATCTGGTAAGAAACATAGGGTTTTTAGTTTTCAAATTGAATGATTTTATGACTAATTTCCCGTGCAATGTGAATTCAACTAATAAAAATTAAAAAAAAAAAAAAACGTGTTTGCAAATGTATAATCGTTCTTGTTTGGTTTTCTCTTTGAAGTGTATTTATATCTGTGAAATAATTGTGTCTACATAACTTTTACGCAATATGTGTTCGATAATTCCAGATTTATGTAATCGTATTAAAAATAATAACTTGCAAAGATTTCAATAATTTAATCATGCTAACATGTGTTTTGACAGTAACAAATGTTAGAAAATCGTTTAGCCTCGATTGCACCAAATGTTTTAAACCAGAAAAGTATTTCAACAAATCTACTAATGGCCTTGAACTTTGACGGGTACTGACTGTATGTCCATATTTTCCATGTGAACAGAAATAACTAAATAATGAGGAAACCTTTGAATGCGGTCACATGTATCAAACGAATCACACGAGAAAAAATAAGTTGGATTTCGAAGTAACTGTTAAGATGTTCCCTGTGTCTTGGCAAGGTTGGTTTTTAAATATTTAATTTGGAAATTAAATTATGTAATAATGTCTGTAAGTCCAAGATGGCAGCGATAATTCCTCCTTGTAGTCCATTCGCAGTTTCTTCACACTTTTTGAACCAAACCTTAAAAAAATACACTCCATGTATGACGCGTGTGGTTGCTTCTTAAATATGTTATGTATCACAAGCTTGCCATACTTGTGTTTATATAAAAGTTTCTTATTTTTGGTTAAATTTAACTTATATCTATATTTTATTGTTAAATTATTATATTTAATTTATAAGTAATATGAATAAAGACAGAGAGAAAATAGGTGTGTTGGTAATGCCTAGCAAGAAATAGTTCTTATGCAAACTATTATTACACTGAGTGCGCACGAATGCGGTGCGTTGGCCGCTCTGGTGTAGTTTCCTAAGCTTTGTTTGTGGAGGCGGCGGGATATCCTGGAAGTAGAACTTCAGGCGGGCTTAAGTAAAGTTGGAAGTCACCGTGAATGGAGTATAAGACGGCCTTGCCAGTGTGCTGCTTCCTGTTGGGTTTAGTTTGTTCTTGGCAGCCAACTTGAGGTATCTTATTGCGACATTCGTCCCTAATCTATTGTACTCAAGGCCCTTGCCTGCCGTCCTCAGTTGTGCAAAGATAACTGCTTCTTGCTTAACCTACTTTCCTTGGCTATTGTATCGTCGGGCTGTAGACATGCACATGTCCTTCCTTTAATAACTTCGAAACCTTGCGCCACTTATAATTCGATGCTTGTAAACCACATTTACGATAGTAAACTAATAGTAGATCACGAGAGCTTAACATTTTTGATTGATAATATTATCTTTTTCCAACCCCATTTTGGAAAGACACAGCCATAAAAGAAAATGGTCTACGTATTACATGACGGTAACCATTTCACTGATTCTCAGTAAGTTATGTATTACCAGTGAGGCCTTTTATATATTTTCAAAATGGTGACCCTAAACATTTTGGGGTGATATGTCTTCGAAATCACTTTATCAATTTGTATTTTGTTTTGAGCTCTCTCTTCCACCATTGTGGCAGATACTTCAGACCAAAAAAATGTTTGGTGCTGTATTGCAGGAACTATTTAATAAAAATATAGTAAATAGCAAAAGAGTCACGTTTCATTAGGTAGATATTGTGTTATAATTCAAATTGCGGCTTGAACATTTTTTTGGGAAGAATTTGTATTCTGTACCTCTGAAACGGTTTTATTGATATAAGCAAAACTTCCATTGGACCAACGGATTGAGCGAGCGAAACAATGTGCCAAGGGCAGAGTAGTAACCTGGGGAGCGTGCGGCGATTTACAAAGGCGAGCCGCCGCCTGTCCCAGATACGCCTATCGGGACTCGTGCGCTCCCGTCCCTGAGCAGATTGAATTTATGGGACTATCTCTGCAAGAATGTTCTGGCCATCGCCCTACCCTCTCTCAGCGATACTTGGAGCGAGGGGAACCTTCTCGATCACGGCAGCGAGAGACTATTTAAGCCGCAGAGGGGCTTCGAACCGACAGTTTTAGAATTTGTAATATTGTTCGGCCTTAAAAGTCAGGTGTGCAAATACAGCAAAGCGACGAGGGTGACCAGCGGGAGTGAAGTCTGCGGACTGCGAGCATCGGCACAGTGGAGGGTGANGTGTGCAAATACAGCAAAGCGACGAGGGTGACCAGCGGGAGTGAAGTCTGCGGACTGCGAGCATCGGCACAGTGGAGAGTGAACTGATGGGCGGGACTNAAGCGACGAGGGTGACCAGCGGGAGTGAAGTCTGCGGACTGCGAGCATCGGCACAGTGGAGGGTGAACTGAACTGTGTAAGGTATGAGTGTGACATTTGGAATGATGGCAATAGACAGGCTAAATATGTGTAAATAATGAATGTGAATAAAGTGACTGGAACCAATATAGAGACCGTGATATGGACTTTAATTATAATTGGGATAGACATTAAATATTGCGTTTGCTGAGAATGACACAGTAGTAGTGAAGACAAGGTAGTTTAATATTGTAATTAATAGCCGTGTGAAAAAATTAAAAACAAAATTTAGTTTACTTAAGACCTCCATCCCTCACGAACTCTGGTAGACCCCTCTGGTGTCTTGTAACAGTATTAACAAAAATGATGTCTCCCATACTCTATACAGCTTTCCCTTATTGTTCGTTCTTTTCTACTGTGTACAGTATACATAATTAAATACACTTTCTGTGCGACGTACAATATATTGGGCACTGAAAGGTAAAACTCATTTTACCAGTGACGTTTAAAAATGGAATATTTGTTGAAAACATTGATAATAACTTTCACATGCAACTTACTATTAAATGTGATTAGGATATAACTATGTAGANATATTTGTTGAAAACATTGATAATAACTTTCACATGCAACTTACTATTAAATGTGATTAGGATATAACTATGTAGAGCACATAGCTCTTAAAAATTGAATATATATATATATATATATATATATATATATATATATAACGGGCAGTAATAAATACGCTATATGGAAAGAAGGTTTTATGCATACCAATATTCCCACTATTAGAACGTGTTCGTAATATTTCAATAATAATTATGACGCAGTGAATCATCACAATTTACAGAAAATGCGACAGAGGTATATAATCGTTGCATATTACTTTCCTTGGCCAACACCTCCTGCGCATCTCTGCTTAATTTATACGACACAATATTATATTCTTTACTAATTGGCTGTTATCTTCGCGAACAAGAGCAGGAAATTACTGCCCTTTGTCTTTCATTTCTCTTCTATGTCTGCAAAATTACGGTAGTGTAGAGCGAACTTTGTGAGGAACAAAAAACAGATTGTAAATGTAAAGAAATAAAATACACTAGTAGAGAAGGATGAAAGCTACAATGATGCAGATCTTTTCAGGAATAATGGACAAAATGTGAGCTAGTGTAGAAGAAAAAAATGTAATGACATTATTTATAATGATGTAGTTTTAAAGGGGTTTAGCGAGGAAAGCGACCATAAATCCTTTTCCAATACAGCTTTGTTTGTAAAACTAGCTGCGAAAGAGTTTTCGGCATGTCTTGTAATATCTGTCTGTGTAGTTGTATTTGAAAACAGTTTAGCTTATAGCCACTTTCACGACTGGATTGTTTCAACTGTCACACGTCTTATGCGCTAGCCCGCAGTAGGCGAGCACGTGCGCAACTATTTCCGCGTGGATCAATTGTCTTAATTAAGGCTCCCGCCTGCCTTGCGCTTGAACTGCGTTGCAGTGTGTTTGAAATCCTGGTCTCTTGACGAAACTATTAAACGTGCTCCCAGTACGTTTACCTACGAAAATACGCCTTGCCTCAGACGAGGAAGGAATGGTATCTTAAAGTTACCACGCATGCTGTAAGTATTATTTTGGAGTCCTCCAATATTGTTGAAAACGGCTTTTTCAGACTGCCGTATCTAAAACACACTAGCCGGACACGAGCCAAAACTACGATAGGAGCCTGTATTGAACTATGCTGCAGACTTTTCATCGATAAAATAACGGGGTCGTGGCTGAAAGTGCCATAGGTAGACGCAGCACTACGAGAACACTGCGCGCCAGTTCAGAGTCCTGCGCGTAGCGGCGATGGCGCACGTTTAGCGCGTGCCAGTGTGACCCTTATACCTCCCGCGCTCCTCAGCCAAAAATAAAGTAGAAAAATGATGCAGGCAGGCGGGAACCCTTAAAACCAGAAGTTTCCTACAAAACCACTGACGCTATGTACTTGGAAAACATATTTCCCTTCATTAGAGAAGTCCACAGAAATCATTTGGTGGATGTGCGTAGAAGGGTTAAAAAAATGTTGTAGGTCTTCACCACGCCAACTTAATTTGTTCAATACAAAATTACTTTGTAATGGCTTGGCTACTAATTGGTAGACACTACAGTATGATATATTATTATTAGTAACGTGCATTGTAAACAAGTGAGCACAGTCCGTTGTTTCATTGGCCGCTGTACTTTAATCAACGTCACCTACCTGCTCGATCTCCTTAAGAGAGATTGGCCACTCCACCGCTGAACAAATATCATTGGCTCAAGAGTTCTCCGAGGTGTGACAGACGTACGTGTCTCCGGCCAATGTCTGAAGTCAGTCAAACGCACAGTAACGTCGAGGTCAGTCTGTTCCTAAATGATAACGCGAGATTTGCAGGTCTTTGCCTGTTATAATTAATTTACAATAAGCTGTTTAGTAGTTACTACGAAATGATTTTTCAACAGGCACAAGCGAATTTGGCGCGGTGAGTTCCGACCAAGTGTTTTGTAGCTGCCGCAGTACTGTCATCGTCCATTCCCGGTTTCTTCACACTTTTTGAATCTAACCTTTGAAAAATTATCCGGTGTGTGACGGGATTGGTTGTTTCATAATGATAGTATACATCACAAGCGTATTGTACTTGTATTGGCATAAAATAATATAAAAGTACTTCATTTTTGGTTAAATTAAAAATATTNCATCACAAGCGTATTGTACTTGTATTGGCATAAAATAATATAAAAGTACTTCATTTTTGGTTAAATTAAAAATATTGTTAGTATTTTATTTATAAACTATAATACTTATTTTGTGATTAATATAATTTAAAACATTGAGATGATATGTGTGTTTGAAATATTTAGTAATAAATCGTTCTTGTCCAAAATATTATTACACTGAGTGCGCACGAATGCGGTGTGCTGTCTTTGGTGTAATTTTATAGACCCTGTTAAGCCTTGTTTGCATGAGTCAGAGGGATGTCCTTGAAGTATAACTTTAGCAGGACTTCAAAAATGTTGGAAGTAATCGTGAATGGACTATACTGTTGGCGAGGGGAGAGGTAGCTGCGCGCGCAGCCTGATGCCGTGCTAAAAACATTAGTCTCCGTGTTATCAGTCGTGCGTTTGCCGATGCGCGCCCAATATTTCTGTAACAGTTTGTACACGGCCGGGCCGTCACTAATCACAGCTGCCGCCAGCCGGGCCGTGCTGTGTATATGCTTGCCGTGATGTGCGCTGCGGAAGAGGAGACAAATCGAGAGCCTGGCCAAGAATTTTTAGGGCAGACGGCAGCAAATGAAGGG
>NQII01005080.1:0-16650 GCA_002778355.1 Clitarchus hookeri | reverse complement strand
GGGGGGGGGGGGTTGGTAGAACTGGCTGAAAAGATAACAGATGGTCCAGTGCAGAGGAAATACAGAACAAGGGTGGGAGTTGCAGATAGCTGGCTTGTCGCAGAGCAGGAAACATTCGTTCTTGTCAACGACTGCTGGAATAGAATGTGCTAGAAAAGGGCTTATTAACAGTACAGAGGTCAGAGCAGACAGATCCGTGATTGCAGAAAGGAATGAGGATAGTTTGGAAGTGTATGCGATTACGTACTACCGGGGGAAAAAAATAACGCAGAGGCCTCTCGTTAAGCTAGTATTTAGTTGCTATGGGCTGTTCACGGTAAAGTGACCACTTTTGAGGCCCTAGTTACTTTTTCCTTTCAGCCAATTGTTTATCCTTCAACCACTTTTAAAAATAAATATTGGCATGTAAGTAATAAACACAGTGTATATATTCCACCGCACTTGGAAGTTAACGTCTAAGGTTGAAATAAAATATATTTATTGACTATTATTCCAAATGAGAATGCTTCCAGAAGTGCTCACTTTACCNAGGCTTTCAGAAGTGCTCACTTTGCCGTGAACAGCGTAGTTAAGAACACTCCCTAGTAAACTATTGGCTGCGAAGTCAGTGTTTGCACAGTTACGCCTGTCTCAGTAAATACGACTTTTCCCCAGCAAAGATAAAANATATTCCACCGCACTTGGAAGTTAACGTCTAAGGTTGAAATAAAATATATTTATTGACTATTATTCCAAATGAGAAGGCTTTCAGAAGTGCTCACTTTGCCGTGAACAGCGTAGTTAAGAACACTCCCTAGTAAACTATTGGCTGCGAAGTCAGTGTTTGCACAGTTACGCCTGTCTCAGTAAATACGACTTTTCCCCAGCAAAGATAAAAAAAGAACTGTTACTTACAGCCTCCACTTCATATATTATCCTATTAAATAGCATTTGTAAGGCTTTCCTAAGAACAAGTGGCATCTGTAGTTTTGATCTGTTGCCTTACATCGCGTGTAATAATATCGTTACGGCGTACATTGCCACAAGATAGTCACACGTACACTGAGGAAAAGGTTTTGTAGAATCAAACAAAAAGTTTGTCTGACGCAGCCAAATCAATCGTTTGTATAGCGGCAATGAAATATTTTGCTGTTGAAAACATCATATTATTTTGTTGTAATTATTTGCTTTCCCCAAACAAAGACTTGTTTGGGGAAAGCAAATATTTGTTTGGTTCTACGTACGTTAATAAGTTTCGGTTACTGTACAAAAAAAGAAGCATGACCGAGATTCGAACTTAGGTCAACTGCGGTCGAGAACTAAGCCTCAGCTAAGGTGACTACCGATAAGGTTGGAGAGTTTTCAAATACATACATTTCAAAAACTGGACTACGTACGCAAATAAACAGTTAAGAGTTTTACACCATTACTTTTTAGTTTATTTTTTAACTTATTTTATTAAGATGTTTATACCATTATCAAGCACCAACAGATGAGCCAACAAACACGACTACTGTCCTGATTGTCGCGAAAAATACAAACAAACTCTTGAGCTGTATTTACCAACTAAGGCAGTCAAATGAGAGGCCAAACAAACACATACAGTTGATTCAACAATATCTTTTGTTGACACTCTTAATTGGCCCCAACACCGAGATTTTGTTTATTCAAACATGTATTTTGTTAGACGAACATAGCTAAATTTGTTGCTTTTCAAGTCTTGTCTACTCGACAGAATATTCTGTCGGGGCAACTAGATATGTTTCTGGCTCTAAACAAACAAATATTTTGTTGGCCGTTCTCGCAGTGTAAATTGTAAGCTACACAGACTCCAAGTCGTTCCAGAATAAAATAATTATCTTTTAAAAAATTTTATACGTATTAAAACATCCGCTTAACGAAAATTTAATGAAAAAAAAAAACTAACTAGCAACGGAAAGGTTTCGTGAATCCACGGAAATTTTTGTTTGAATTTATGGGAAGTCTGTTGCTGAAAAATAAGCGTGTCAGTAATTTTACTGAGAGTTCTGGCGTACTTTTTTTACTAGCACTATCTCTTAAAATGTCGGAATTATTTTTTCATCACTTTGAGTGCGGTACAGATTTACTGAAACTTATATCATTCTTAAAGTGAGTCACCTATATTGACACGTGTATGTCCGTCAGTTCTGTTGGTTTATGTATTCCTGTTTACAACCGTGCTATTGGCTCGCGCGATACCGGCCACGCCTACTATACTGTACGACGTGCATTAGTGATCGGCTTAGCCTACGTAATGCCGAGTCGACAGTGTCCCAATCAAGCGTATGGATTATTATTATTAGTAATTAAAACAATGGAGTAATATCTATATGCAACAACACAACTCATAAAACAAGGTAACCCCCAAGGCTTGGTAAGAAGGAAGAAGAGAGAACTTGTATCACTACGACGACTAATAATTGAGCATCTGAGATGAACTGACTTCAAAACCTCATGGAATGAATTACTGATGAGAGCATAATGTTTTGTGGTAAAAAAAATTACTGCAGTTACAAGTACAGTACAGCTCAGTGTATGCCAAGCAAAATGTAAGTCTTTAAAGAGAATCTGGGAAAACTCAGTGACATAGAGAAGAGTGTGTAGGCCATGTTATAATACTTCTTCTATGCAGGCTAAGCTCGTTGTCCTCTTGGTAGGTTCAATGGGAAATTTCACTTCTTAGATATACAATATACTCGGCATTCATTTTCTCTTTAGCGCACATTTCTTGCAAACTGTTTCTTCTCAGCTGCCAATAACTATGTATATCCAGCGTACTTGGGGAGGTGTCCTTACACAGGCGTGGCATACATTGTTCCGGCTGTCGCATGATACAGTGCGTCAAAACAAGCCTCTCTGGACTACTCGATAATTACAGAAATGTCCACGATTCCCACACATTAAATAAAATCGCCGACCCTCTGACTTTCCCCAAATAAACAAATACAGTCAGCTATCGGCCTTGCTGGGAAAGAAGATGAAACCTAGTCTTCTTATACTTGACTGCGCTAGCTACTTGGACGCCGTGTATTAACTTACTCTTGCTATGGGAGCGTGATACTTTCTCGGTGATGTTCAGTTGAAATTACCTGTTATTTCCCCATATGTAGGACAAGCAAGCTCGTAGCAGTTGGTCTTTTTCACATATGGGCCACTATACAGATGTAGAAGCTTAGAACTGACAAAATCCCAGATATTGCTTAAATTCATNATATTCCACCGCACTTGGAAGTTAACGTCTAAGGTTGAAATAAAATATATTTATTGACTATTATTCCAAATGAGAAGGCTTTCAGAAGTGCTCACTTTGCCGTGAACAGCGTAGTTAAGAACACTCCCTAGTAAACTATTGGCTGCGAAGTCAGTGTTTGCACAGTTACGCCTGTCTCAGTAAATACGACTTTTCCCCAGCAAAGATAAAAAAAGAACTGTTACTTACAGCTCCACTTCATATATTATCCTATTAAATAGCATTTGTAAGGCTTTCCTAAGAACAAGTGGCATCTGTAGTTTTGATCTGTTGCCTTACATCGCGTGTAATAATATCGTTACGGCGTACATTGCCACAAGATAGTCACACGTACACCGAGGAAAAGGTTTTGTAGAATCAAACAAAAAGTTTGTCTGACGCAGCCAAATCAATCGTTTGTATAGCGGCAATGAAATATTTTGCTGTTGAAAACATCATATTATTTTGTTGTAATTATTTGCTTTCCCCAAACAAAGACTTGTTTGCTGCAACCAAATATTTGTTTGGTTCTACGTACGTTAAGAAGTTTCGGTTACTGTACAAAAAAAGAAGCATGACCGAGATTCGAACTTAGGTCAACTGCGGTCGAGAACTAAGCCTCAGCTAAGGTGACTACCGATAAGGTTGGAGAGTTTTCAAATACATACATTTCAAAAACTGGACTACGTACGCAAATAAACAGTTAAGAGTTTTACACCATTACTTTTTAGTTTATTTTTTAACTTATTTTATTAAGATGTTTATACCATTATCAAGCACCAACAGATGAGCCAACAAACACGACTACTGTCCTGATTGTCGCGAAAAATACAAACAAACTCTTGAGCTGTATTTACCAACTAAGGCAGTCAAATGAGAGGCCAAACAAACACATACAGTTGATTCAACAATATCTTTTGTTGACACTCTTAATTGGCCCCAACACCGAGATTTTGTTTATTCAAACATGTATTTTGTTAGACGAACATAGTTAAATTTGTTGCTTTTCAAGTCTTGTCTACTCGACAGAATATTCTGTCGGGGCAACTAGATATGTCTAAACAAACAAATATTTTGTTGGCCGTTCTCGCAGTGTAAATTGTAAGCTACACAGACTCCAAGTCGTTCCAGAATAAAATAATTATCTTTTAAAAAATTTTATACGTATTAAAACATCCGCTTAACGAAAATTTAATAAAAAAAAAAAAAAAACTAACTAGCAACGGAAAGGTTTCGTGAATCCACGGAAATTTTTGTTTGAATTTATGGGAAGTCTGTTGCTGAAAAATAAGCGTGTCAGTAATTTTACTGAGAGTTCTGGCGTACTTTTTTTACTAGCACTATCTCTTAAAATGTCGGAATTATTTTTTCATCACTTTGAGTGCGGTACAGATTTACTGAAACTTATATCATTCTTAAAGTGAGTCACCTATATTGACACGTGTATGTCCGTCAGTTCTGTTGGTTTATGTATTCCTGTTTACAACCGTGCTATTGGCTCGCGCGATACCGGCCACGCCTACTATACTGTACGACGTGCATTAGTGATCGGCTTAGCCTACGTAATGCCGAGTAGACAGTGTCCCAATAAAGCGTATGGATTATTATTATTATTAATTAAAACAATGGAGTAATATCTATATGCAACAACACAACTCATAAAACAAGGTAACCCCCAAGGCTTGGTAAGAAGGAAGAAGAGAGAACTTGTATCACTACGACGACTAATAATTGAGCATCTGAGATGAACTGACTTCAAAACCTCATGGAATGAATTACTGATGAGAGCATAATGTTTTGTGGTAAAAAAAATTACTGCAGTTACAAGTACAGTACAGCTCAGTGTATGCCAAGCAAAATGTAAGTCTTTAAAGAGAATCTGGGAAAACTCAGTGACATAGAGAGGAGTGTGTAGGCCATGTTATAATACTTCTTCTATGCAGGCTAAGCTCGTTGTCCTCTTGGTAGGTTCAATGGGAAATTTCACTTCTTAGATATACAATATACTCGGCATTCATTTTCTCTTTAGCGCACATTTCTTGCAAACTGTTTCTTCTCAGCTGCCAATAACTATGTATATCCAGCGTACTTGGGGAGGTGTCCTTACACAGGCGTGGCATACATTGTTCCGGCTGTCGCATGATACAGTGCGTCAAAACAAGCCTCTCTGGACTACTCGATAATTACAGAAATGTCCACGATTCCCACACATTAAATAAAATCGCCGACCCTCTCACTTTCCCCAAATAAACAAATACAGTCAGCTATCGGCCTTGCTGGGAAAGAAGAAGAAACCTAGTCTTCTTATACTTGACTGCGCTAGCTACTTGGACGCCGTGTATTAACTTACTCTTGCTATGGGAGCGTGATACTTTCTCGGTGATGTTCAGTTGAAATTTCCTGTTATTTCCCCATATGTAGGACAAGCAAGCTCGTAGCAGTTGGCCTTTTTCACATATGGGCCACTATACAGATGTAGAAGCTTAGAACTGACAAAATCCCAGATATTGCTTAAATTCATNCCTTTTTCACATATGGGCCACTATACAGATGTAGAAGCTTAGAACTGACAAAATCCCAGATATTGCTTAAATTCATTGCCTTCACCAACACTAGTTTTAATTCGCTACGTATTAGTAATTTTTTTTCCTCTTCTCGGCTGCTAAATGAAGCCTCTGCTCCACCAACAATTTAAACTCATCTCTCACTTCCTTCTGTTGAAGTTGTGTTTCTTCAGTAAAAGCTGGCGGAACTGGTAGTTTATCAGGATCAGAAATGCTGAATCGCCGACCAGTCAACATCTTTTTACGGAATTCTACTTAACATAACTTATAATCCCAACAAAGTCCTCTAACAGTGGCGTTTCAGAAAACAGAAAGACACATCATTATATACCATTCAGTTTTTATTATTTAAACTAAAAATCTTTATGACAAAATTATTTCAATATTTCACACAATCGCCATAGGTGTAACTGGGGTTGATTCATGAACAGTATTATTTAACAATCACTTCCTCTAACTCCTCAGTCGGTTTAACTTCCGTACCAATGTCACTTTCTGGAGACACAACTGCGGACCCACTCTGGTAGACTAGACTGTCCTTCGGTCAGCGTTCGGGACCCTACTTCACTGACCTCTACCAGTTTAATTTCCTGTCCTGACTCGTGTCATTACCATTCTGTCTGGCTTAGTCGTTACCCCTCGGTGATGTGGGCACAAAAGCAGGTATGCGCGGGTCTAGCGGCTCCTGATTTGCAAAGTAACCTCCTCCAGGACGTATCACAAACCCCGGATTGCCTTGCGGGCTGATACTTGGTTCCGTCACTGTAGGTACCTGCGCTGCTTCAAAATAACGGTTACCAACTTGGTCTTGTGTTGGGGGAGTGCTCGGACCAGGTACAGTTGAACTGTTATTAAGGACCCTGCCTTGCTGCTCGTCACGGTTATGAGTCTTGCCTCGCTGGTTAGACAGACTACTTGGCTCGGTTGATCCAATAGGAGGCGGTTCAGAATCACCATCTTGATCTCTTGGGCCTCTCCATTGTCCACCTCTTTGACGGCACCTCCTTCCACGGTACGGCCTGTTATACCAGTTCCAACCCCTTGGTTTCGCGGTTGGTAGGGTTCGGTGTGGTTATTCTGTACCCTAGGTCTGTACTCATGCCTGTACTCATGTCTAGGGGGACTTCTTTGCTCTGGCTCGCGGTTGTCATTGTTACCTGATCGGTCAGAATCACGGTTATTTTGCTGACGCTGTAGTCTATCTTTCTGATCGTAGGCTAGTAGGTCCTCTCTAAAAGAAGCGATATCGCTGGGATGTCTGCCAGTCCAGTGCTATTGGTATCTGTACGGCAGCAGATGTAAAATCATTGCAACAAATTCTTCGTCGCTAATGGGTGGATCCATGTATCGTGAGCGATCATACATCTCTGAGAGATAGGTTTCCAGATTTTTGCCTTTACCGGGCACAACTTTTCCGCGTGGAGTTCAGCTCTTAGATTGCCGTAATTTTTTTTGTTCCAGAAATTTGCAACAAATATATTTTTCTTTAAACTTGGCGTAGGTGTTGACTAATTCTATTTCACCTCGTATAGTTGCAATTTATTCCCTTAGTTGTATGGATACAGTGCTTATCTCAGCTTGTAAGCTCATTACCTAGCTTGCCATGCCCTGACTAAGCATATTACTATCATTAGGCACTGACCTTTGCAGAGTACAGTTCCGGTCAAATACAACCTTCCTGTGCAACATGTTGACAATATCTACAATGGGCATGAAAGGGTTAACAAAACTCACGTTCCTGCAGCAGCTAAAATTACATCCTCGTCCTCTTACGTCTTTGAAATAACTTTGCATGTTATAAAAATATTAGAATAAAAATAAAATTTTACATATTTACTATTTTGTTGCTGCCTAGGAATTTTTACAAAATAACTTCTGCTAAACATACTTTAAAAATTAACTAAGATACAGTCTTTCGTATTAAAGTGTTGGTTCTTTATAAATGGTTTGGCGTAATTAGTTTCTTTTAAAACCCGTAAAATTTTCTATTTTGACGTGCAAGTATTTAAATTATATTTAACCAAAGTTTTTTAGGGAATTAATATATATGTGTTATTTATATAATAATAAGTAAAAAATGTAAATAAATGTTTGTATTTACTGTCACACACCTTTAATCTGCTATATGTTCTGCCGTACATCCAATCGTAAAAAAGCGGAACTGAAGGATGTTGTGTTGTCGATACGACGTGCACAGTAAACTGAAGCCGTGTACTTGTACTTCAGTTCGTGAAGGATCGATCTCGCCAGACTCTGCAGGGTGAAAAAAAACTTTGCCGAAAGTAAACATGAGACGGGGCAGAACTTGGACCGGAGAGAACACCGAGGCGCGTAAGAGAGAGAGAGAGAGAGAGAGAGAGAGAGAGAAGAGAGAAGAGAGAGGAATACCAATAGGGAAGAGAATTCTCGCAAAGCTAACTGAAAATAAAAAATAAAAATACTCTTTTGGGGGCGCTTTTAACCTGCGTCGCCTAACTGTGCGGCGTTCCAAAACGTTACTCTGAGAGTAGAGTAAAGTAATTGTGAGTAACAGCTGAGAAAAGTAAGAGTAAATTTGGTTTTGAAACGAGCATGGTGTAAATAGCGTTCAATGTTTACAAATATGTACTGATCAAGCAACCAAAGTAAATCACAAAAGAAATGTATCACTCTCTCCAAAATTTTTTCCCAAAGGGTTATAGTTATATTAACAGCTTTACTCACCATAAGTTAATCGTAAAAATTATGTCTAAAATGCAACCTTTATACAATTTAATTTTTAAATAAAAATACAAATTTTTTCACATTTGCCCCTTTAACCAAAATGTCTACATTTTCTCTCAGCTTGGTTAATTCTACTAAACTTCCCTCCATTTTCAGTTTACCCTTCGTTACTCACTGAAATAGTGCGAGTAAAAGTTTTAGCCTGGGCAAGATACCCGGAGTAATTACTCTGCAGGTTTGGGACCCTGCCGAGAGCGAGTAAAACATTTACCCAAAGAGTTTTGGGACAGCCAAAAAGAAAAATTTACTCGCAGAGTAACGTTTTGGAACGCCGTCCTTTTGTGGCGAGTATTGGTAGCGCGGCCGTTATGTGGACAATATTCAATTTTGAATTGGGCCTGTTTATGAACTGAAGATAATAACACTAATGAGTTTTTATTTCATCTTTGATGAATTTCGAATGTTTAGTATTGAAATAACTATTTTAGTGAAAAAAAATTAAGGTATACATACTTTATTAAGAAGCTTGATCCTTCAGTTGCTTGGTGTCTTTGCGGGTTCGAATTACATTGGTTTATCCCGAGTTGACTGCTTAAGAGTTGTTGACTGGCACTCGGGAAAACCGGGTTCGATTCCCGTCCATCACAATTTTTCAAATGTTTAATATGGCTTTTTTAAACCGGCTTCCAAGATTAATTTTGTAATAATTCAAATAAAATAAGGTAGAGTTTACTACCCGTTGCTGTTGTTTTGGAACGTGTAAATCTAACGATTAATTCATTCTAACAAGCGAGTGTTTATAAACATGGTTTCAAAATAACGCCGAGGGCCGCAGTACAAACGACTGCCATGATACCGAACAGAATAATTTTTTTTCTCCCTTACACTTTTTCCATTTTCAGTTTTACGGAGCCCCATTGCCTTTTGCTGTGTATATTTTCTTTATTTAGTACGGCAGCCAACATATTAAATACACATATCTCGTTATTGCACAGAAAATTGCTGGTGAACAGTGTGCAGCCGCAGCGACATTTTTGTCACATGATTCCGAGCCTATTGGAAATAACAACACTGTGGCATTCGCCACAACGCTAACCAAATGATTGTCATTACAGGCTGTTCACTGTAAAGTGAGCACTTTTGAGACCCTAGTTACTTTTTCCTTTCAGCCAATTTGTATCCTTTAACCACGTTTTTAAATAAATATTGGCATGTAAGTAATAAACAGAGTGTGTATACTCCACCGCACTAGGAAGTTAACGTCTAAGACTGGAATAAAATGTATTTACTGACTATTATCCCAGATGAGAGGGAAGTGCTCACTTTACCGTGAACGGCCTATACACACGTAAGTAGTCTTGTGTTGACACTCGTGGCTGTGCTTCCAGAGGTGGTTTCCCTCAGCGGCTCTGACACCGCAGTCAGCATGTCGCGTGTTTACCTTCGCACCGACACGTCTCAGTTGTGTAAAGTGACCTACTTGCCGCGTCACACTGTGTCTTCAGCAGTCCTGCGTGCACCTGGAGAATGCTCGCGGACTTTCTGTCACGTCATTGTTTGACTTGTAGTACCATTCCTCCCTCTGTTTACATTTGCATCACTGATACACTTTGACTTGANATTCCTCCCTCTGTTTACATTTGCATCACTGATACACTTTGACTTGATCTTTGCAGGTTTAGTTCTAGGCAACTATTGGCAGTAGTGGCAAACGTCTGCATTGATTATTGTCAGCATTTGTCATTTGGTTGGCAATAAGTTAACGTCAATAAAGGTGACATTACTTATTTTTTTTTAATAATCTGTAACGTGGGNGTCTTCAGCAGTCCTGCGTGCACCTGGAGAATGCTCGCGGACTTTCTGTCACGTCATTGTTTGACTTGTAGTACCACTCCTCCCTCTGTTTACATTTGCATCACTGATACACTTTGACTTGATCTTTGTAGGTTTAGTTTCATTTCGTTTTAGGCAACTATTTCCAGTAGTGGCAAACGTTTGCATTGATTATTGTCAGCATTCGTCATTTGGTTGGCAATAAGTTAACGTCAATAAAGGTGACATTACTTATTTTTTTTTAATAATCTGTAACGTGGGNCGTCATTTGGTTGGCAATAAGTTAACGTCAATAAAGGTGACATTACTTATTTTTTTTTAATAATCTGTAACGTGGGCCAGAGTTTTCACAATGATCATTAAAATCCAACAGAAGCTTCTTAAGCTGACGATAGAAAAATTGCTAGCTATTGCCTACTGCTGGGGAAATATTTCATTTTAAATAACACCAGAAAGTAGTCCGAACTAAAATAAAACACATAAATACCAGCATTGACTTGCGATACTAACATAGACTGTGCTTGTAGCAAAGTTAATAATGTAACTCTCGTGTGTGAAAGGTATTCAGAGTTACTTAAGAAGGTCCCATGTCAAATACACTGAAGAGTAGTTCTGGTGTTATTTAAAATTAAAATAAAGAATTTTTTTCACGTTTATATGCTTTACAAGTTTTCCAGTCTAGAAACTATTTTCCCATATTACTAGTAATGTCACATGATAATTTTACTTCACATATGTATGACATGAAATAATTAAGTGAATTCACATACCTATTTCTTTGGAAGAGCATGGAATCGAACTCACGCCGTTTACGACATACCAACTGTTGCTTACTACTGAGGAAACATTAGCAGCAAGCTTATGGCAATCTAACTGTTAGTGCTGGGGACATATTAGCGACAATTTCATGGGTTATTTATGTCATGCCAACTATATGTATTGAAATTTCTTTATTGGGTTAATACATTAATGCATTATTTCTCTATGTACATGTCCAGGGACGTGTTGCACAGGAAATAAGTTAATTGCCAGTGCTATACACAGCTATGGTTTTCATCGGAGTGTATGGTTCACCGTTACTTCCAATTCTTCTGAAGGCCTGCTTAAGTTCTACTCCTAGGATATTCCTCCGCCTCATGCAAACAAGCGTAACCAAGTCTAGAAAATNCTGAAGGCCTGCTTAAGTTCTACTCCTAGGATATTCCTCCGCCTCATGCAAACAAGCGTAACCAAGTCTAGAAAATGACACCAAAAGGATAACCCACCACATTCGCGCGCACTCAGTTTAACAACATTATGCGTAAGAACTATTTCTTACAAGGCACTACCAACATAACTATTGTCTCACTGTTTTCATTCGCATTAATTATAGATGAAATATTATAACTTACAGATCAAATATATAAGTAACAGTTCAATTTAACCAAATATAATATAATTTTATTAACACAAGTATAAAACGCTTGTAATACATGGTCTATTTAGGACGCAACTAAACACTTAGTATTTAGGGTGATTTTACAAAGGATTGATTAAAGAGTGTGAAGAAATCGCGAATAGACCGTACTGTATTCTGTGCAGGTTGTGTCTCTTATAAAAGTCACTGCACTGCTGCTTCCGGAATGGCTCCTCAGAAAAAAAAAACAGAAGAACCAGGTTTTCAGTTTATTGATTGCTTAATACATGCACAAACTAAACAATAATGTTTCTCAGTGACCAAGCTATAAAAGCAAAAATCAGTATGGGAAGGAAGAGTTGAGCTAGTTTATTTTATACCGTGTTTTTTTAAATATTACCGTTGGCCTTGATTGACCAACTTTGCTCTTATGTACAGAATAACGGTTTATTTTCCCCTTAAAGGATCATCACACACACACACACACACACACACAGACAATCTCTCTCTCGCCTGTGCGCTCGTCATACTCGGAGACCTTGAGAATACGTTTCCAGACGGAGAAGTGCCGTTATGGAAAAGCNAGACAATCTCTCTCTCGCCTGTGTGCTCGTCATACTCGGAGACCTTGAGAATACGTTTCCAGACGGAGAAGTGCCGTTATGGAAAAGCAAGTCTAGTTGCTAGCCTGATTGGGAAACTCGCCCGGCCGACACGCAAGAGAACACACGTCCTTAAGCACAAGGGTACTTCCACTGGCTGAGAGTATCTTGTGTGTAGCTGGTGAAGAAGTGCAGACAGCAAGTGACCCACTAAGTGTGTTCTTGTGAGGACTAATCACAGACAGCCCCATTCACCGGCTGAAGAGAGTTCCCAGTGTAGGGTGAAAGTGCAGAGTACTTGTGTACGCGAAGAACAAGCGATGGAGTCTGCTTTCGCTTGCGGATGGAACCAAGCAACTCAGTACAATAACAAGAGAACCTTATCTTATTACTAAGATACCCGGGAATTTTGCGGATTCGTGTGGCAACAAGCCAGACTTCACAATCCTTTGTGTACTTGAGCCTCAGTTAGGGTTCATTGGCTGATGTTCCAATTTTAACCACGACCAGGTAGCACGGGATTCTGTCCTTGCTTTCCCTACAGTTTCGTTATTGGTCGAAAGTCATCCGGGGCGTCTCAAACAAACTGGTGCATGCTGATAAAGTTTAACTTGTCCTTTAATGAACTTGCGAAATTTCCGGGTCTCTACGCATTATTAGGGCCACCTGTTTTTTCGCGAAAGGATTTACGTGAAGGCTAAACTTCAATATGCTACGTGCACACTTGTAGTCTTCAGTTGACTATTGGCCGCTTGTCTTGTGCGAAGACAGTCTGGTACATGAGTGAGCCAATCAGAATTAAGTTTATGCGTTTCTGGCCATCCATGGTTCACGGGCAGACAGATAAGACGCGTAACAATTCAAATGATCCCGTTACAAACGTGGTTCTGAACTAAAGTGCGTTGGAACACAACTTGTCCGGAAATATTTTCGCGAAAAACAGGCGCGCATACTTATTATTCATGTGTTTGCCGAAGTAATCTGCTGTACTACCAACGTTAGAGAACAGGGTAAACTACAAATATTAATTTTGTTACGTTGGCAGACAGTACGCATAAAGTTGCCAATCGGTATTTTATTTTTATTTTACCTGTCTACGTCTTCTGGGAAATATTATTGATTGCTCCGTTTATTCAAGTTATTTCATATAACAAATGCTTTCCAGACAATACTTATGGAGATGAAACACTACTTTATAAACAGTTCCATGTGAATATTCATGAAAATACACGTTGCAATGGAAGCCGCGTAGACAAATAATACCGTGTTACTACCACCAAAATGAAAATGTAATCAAGCACATTTTTCTGCAACATTTTAACAGAAAAACTACACGATAGTTTATTTTATATGTACGTGACGCTCAGGCAGCAAATATTCGGTTTAAATGTGCTACAATTTTTTTTTTAAGCCGTTCTAAGGGCTTAGATCCTCGACTTCGGACATCTTCCGTAAGGATTCGTTTTCCGTATTCAAGTTACTGGGGCCTTGAAGGCACGTGATTTAGTCACTAAACCAGCCGATTTAATTCTCATGATCAAATACCACGTGGGATATTTCCATGGCTGGACAGTTTCATTATCTGGCCTGAGCCCGCCCTCACTAGTGTATGGATCTGGCCCTTTACGTGTCGACAGTTCCGTCATCAATGTGATTTTGATACGTGCAAAATAAATATTGTAACAAATTGCCTAGTAGGGTTGGACGTATTAATCATTCTTAAGTACCGAATTACATTTCCTAAGTTATTTACAATTATAGAAAGTACAGTACAAAGAACTAAGTATTTTCAAAATAAAATTGCCTGCCCTTTCCATAACACTTACTGTTTCTATAAATGAGCATACTTTTTATGCTGGTCTTAATTTTAGAGTCCTGAACACTGCCCTTATACTACCTGCAGTCAATTAATCTTCACCCACTAATTACAAATGTACGATACAAATATCCACTGCCATACATTTACACCTTCCAAAGTCCTCTCACGGAGCAGGTCCCACTGCCTTACAGTCCAGCCGCTAAGTGCTAGCTAGGGTCACCACAAGGAGCTCTCACAACTACACACACGACATTTGGCACCAATGAAATGATGAATGAAAGTTGTTATACAAAATAACGGGCTTAAATACTATCTGTAACGTGCCTGTGTCAGTACTATGCCCCAGCCGACATTCTCTCTACAAACGACACCAACCACACTCGAAGGAAATATATTCTACACATTTTTTTTTCGGCAAGTGCTACTTCCTCGGACGCACTTGTTGGCGAATGCCATCTATCGGCGTCAGTTGTATAGGCCGTTCACGGAAAAGTGAGCACTTTTGAGGCTCTAGTTACTTTTCCTTTCAGCCATTTTTTTTATCCTTTAAACACTTTTTTTTAAATAAATATAGCCATGTAAGTAAAACACACAGTGTGTATATTCCACCGCACTCGGAAGTTTACGTCTAAGGCTACAATAATATATATTTATTGACTGTTATTACAAATGTGAGGGTTTTCAAAAGTGCTCACTTTACCGTGAATAGCCATATGTGGCCATTGGGTTAGAGCAGCAGAATAAACATATCTGGAAACGGAGGAGTGGTTAATTACTGCCACCTTGTTAATTAATATTCAGTTCATTTTCGAATAAATCTGAAATACTGTGCCCATACGCGATGTTTTTTTTCAGCCTCGGGATATGGGAAATGTCGCACAATACGGGACAGTTGGCAACACTACTCCCAGTCTCCTGGTGTGGTCTATTCGCAGTATCTTCACACTTTATGAATCAAACCTTTGAAAAATCACACCATGTATGACGTTTTGGTTGTTTCCTACATATGTCATGTGTCACAAGCGTTTTGTTCGTGCATTAACATAAAATTATCGTATTTTTAGTTGAATTATTATTTTACTTATATTCTATTTGTAAAGTATAATATTTAATTTACAACCCCGCTGCGTCACTTCACAGTTGTGTGTATACAGGCCGTTGGGACATTTCTCAGTTAGGTTAAGGGGGGCAAGGTCGTGTAGAGAATTGAGAGCCCATGGCGCTGGGTAAACCACCCCCCCTCCCCGGAATTTAGTTTTTAGACTATTATATCAGTGTTAACAAACACACGTGTTGCTTCCTATCCTCACAGTATACCCAAAGAACTTATACCAGTACAAAAATACAGTATGACATTATTTTGTGACTTCCAACTTTACTGCATATAGGCCTACGTAAATATGAAAATCCACAGTTGTATCACGAGAATTCTTTGGCGCTACATAGTGCGATTTGGAGAGGAGCAAATGGCCGCCTGGTCTCACCCCTTTCCAAGGCTCAGCATGTTTACTAGTTACAGCGGTTAGCCTGCTCGCCTCCCACCAAGGCGAACCTGGTTCAATCCCCGGCCGGGTCACTCCCGGATTTTCGCATGTGGGAATCGTGCCGGACGATGCTGCTGGTTGGCGGGTTTTCTCCGGGATCTCNCTGCTGGTTGGCGGGTTTTCTCCGGGATCTCCCGTTTCCTCCCGCCCATTCATTCCGGCGCTGCTATGTACTGACCCCAATCACCTCGCGACTAAGAGCCGCCCAAATCTCTTCACTTGCTGACCGACTTAATCAAATATAAAAAAAAATTACAACATAGGAACAACGCACCGGATTTTCGTGGGCACTCAGTGTAATATCATTTTTTCATAAAAATCTATTTCTTACTAGGCATTACCAACACAGTTTTTTTCTTCCTGTTTTTATTCATATAAATTGATACTTAAATATTACAATTTATGGATAGAATATAAGTAAATGTCCTATGTAAGTTAAATAAGGTACCGTAAACCGGGGTTACTTTACACCAGCTACGGTAACTTTGCACCATACAAAATGCTTATTTTGGTGCCGTTTGGTGAAGGGGAAGAAAACATTACCTAGGCAGATAACATAAAAATTTTAATTTCGTAGATACAGTTCTCTTTCCCTTTGCTAAATGACACCATAACAAAAAATTTAAGTGGGTCAAAGTTACCACAATCAGGTGCAAAGTAACCCCGGTTTACGGTACTTTTTATATTAACACTAGTAAAAAAACGCGTTTAATACGTGAAATATTCACGTCATACATGGGTTGATTTTTCAAAGGTTTGATTACAAAAGTGTGAAGGGACCGCGAGTATACTATAGCCCCGCCCCCGTGAGACAGGCATTGCTAGTGGAGTAGTAGTACACGGCGGCACTTCCCTCTCTACAAAGCCGCTTGCTGTGTGGGTGTACCGCCCTCGCGGCTGCGGGTCTCCGCAGCAAGACGACGTGGCTCGCCCCGCCCGTAGTCGTAAAGCCCCGCCTGA
>NQII01005079.1:99697-175408 GCA_002778355.1 Clitarchus hookeri | reverse complement strand
ATGAAGCTGTCTACTCACTTGTCAGTTATAAATACGTAGTATATTGTGGACCTGTAGGAGGTCCTCCAGGGAAGTCGAACCTACCATATTTCAGTATTCCACTATGCTATATCGGTGTCCGTAGGCTAGATGTAACGAATTTCAGTTTGATCTGACGTCTGTCAAGGTGATGCATCTTTCTTTCGCTGTTTCGACAAAGTCTCGTTACGTTCACATGCGGCGTTTCTGGCTAGAATAATTCCAAACAATGATGGCTTTTTAAAACGAAAGTGGGTTTTTCATGAAAATTTCCACTCACATGCCGTAATTTTCCAAAGCCTAGTTTTTATTTTGAACAGTTCTGAAGAAAAAAGATTTTTCCTCTTATTTTTAACTGTGTCATAAATTTATTTTTTGTCTCTCACACGGGACGTAGCATCTTGGAAACTGCTGACAAGGAACGTGTTTGTGCCATCTTTCACGGGCGTTGCCGCCAGTTCCTCTCCGGGAAAACTTTGTACAGCTGCCGTAAATACATTTTATTGCCGCTCTTCTCCGTCCGAGCTTTACAGTTATTGGATTGTTAAAGCGTATTTAAGGAATTCTCGTGGGACGCACAACGAGTTTATGGCGGGCATCCGTACGTAGTTGAAATAGGCTGCTCGGGATTAACGGGCCGAATGAGCCAAGTTGTCGGAACTGCGACAGCGCAATCATTTCTCTCCCATCTTCTTTCTCCAGCTTTACGAAGACGAGCTTCGCGTACAGTAAAATGCTGCGGGAACATGCGGCTGCCGACCGCAGCGAGTGCTGCTCTATTACGTTATTTTACTGGCCGTGTTATGCCATTTGGTAACATATGCTCTACGAATACGCATTTGAGGAGGACTGTGTTCAATTACGGTCGATGGAGTGGAGAGTTAAGAGATTTGGGCGGCTCTGAACATTGAGGTCTTGATAGCCGATGATGGTGAAGCGACGTGAGTTTGGAGCATCGCCGAAATGAAAGGGTGGGGGAAACGGGAGATCCCCGAGAAAATCCGCCAGCCAGCGGCATCATACGGATGGTCGATGGAGTTGGAGGTGGTTATTCTTCCTCAAGTGGTCCTTCAGTCCCGGTTACAAGCAAATCCTGCTGCTATTCCGATATAGATACCTCTATTATATCGTCTCTTCTACATCCTGATAAACTGTTAGTGTAATTTCACAGTAATATCTTTGTAAGCACTTGTAAAACATTCAACAATCTTCGTAAAATTACGGATACACCATTTACTTAACAATGGACGTACCGTAAATTTACTAGCGTATTTGTACATGTGGTTTCTGAAGTGGGATTACAAATAAAGGTTTATTGTTATGCGAATTTTTTGCCATGTGTAAAAATTAATTTTTCCCTATAAGTTGGACGTGAACACACAAAAAAAAATAGTTGTACAGGCAAGTACCCGAAACACTGGTATATCAGTTTCACGGGCAAAGAACTAGATTAAACGAATTATTAACCTGTTAGCCACGCATATGTCTTTTCAATTTCTGCTTCTGCATGCAGGAGTGTTTGAAGTCTAGCCGTCTGTGAAAGATGGCTTGTTTCTTTTTGATGTTTATATGTGTAGGTGAACATGCCGCGCACCGTGTTTCCATATATTAAATTAATTTTCGTGGGTTTTTTTTTGTTGATGTATATAGAAAATTGTATACAGTATAGTCTGGGTGCATAAAATGATTAATTGTTTTCCTTTGTTAATTATATTTATTTAACTTTGTAACACGTTATATTACAAGCTGGGTAAACATCCATTATTGTGTGAAGGATTCGAATTCACAGTCTTCAGATTATGAGCAAGATATGCTGTCATTGTAGCTGTATCACTGTAAAACTTTCGCGAGGTATAAGTGACGGTGGTTTTTATTCAGGCGTTTCCAGTCTTCATTAAATTTTTCATTCTCACAGTCATTTATCGTTCCTGGTGTTTCAAAGAAGAATTTTTTTTTATGTGTGTGGTATGTAAGGTGGCAAAGAACTTGTTAATCAGTGATATGAACCAGCAATAACGCAGAGCATTAGCACGATTTACTGATAATTTCTTCCCAGAGAAAATCTTTGGGTTCTGAGCCGTACAGTACCGGTCAAATATAACCTTCCTGTACAACACATAGACTATTGTCTACAATTGACATGAAAGTGTTACGTCTCGCCCTCGAGGGGAGTTGTTGGGCTCTGGAAATCAAGAGGTTGTGAGTTCTTGCCCCTCCTCGGGTGTAAACGTTAAATTATAAGTTTGGTTATTTTGCTACGTAAGATGTATCTTTGACAATAATTTAAGTTAACTTTCCATTCGTAAGGGTGCTGGCACATAATTTTTCTCTAAGTACTAATTTTACATGAACTTATCTTACTTTCTTCTACCCTCGCATGTTAAAGTAATTTTAATGAATGTCTCAGCAACTGAAATTGTAGCAACTAGTGCTTAATTTTGTATTATTATTGAATTAGAAAGGGCTTATCAACGTATCCCTGTATTATGCATGAAGGCTTATCAGGGAACGACTTACAAACTAACTTATAACCTAACTTAAACTAACACCCATGCCTTGCCTAGGATTCGAACACAGAACATCCCCCACCGCAGACAGGCGTTTCACCAACCGACAGCACAACGGGAGGTCGGCAACCTTAGTTTTCTACGAGAAAATACCTCCCAAAATGACAGATGATTGAAGTTATTGATTAGTTTTTTTTATACACGCAGAGGGTATTTATGTACACGATGTGTGATTTTAATTGGGTAAATGGTTTCAGAGAGAAGGTCTATAATATCAAAACCAAACAACGTACAACCTTCATTGACCAATCAAATGAACAACGGAAACGTGAAGTTTGCTTGCCATACATTCATAAATGTTCAATGTGACCACCATGAGTGGCCCGAACGACATCTACGCGATAATCAAACTCGTTCCACACTATTGACAGCATTTCCGGTGTTACGGTTTGGATGGCGTTCGTAAGTCTCGTTTTGAGGTCGTCAATGTTAGCCGGCAATGGTGGACGAAACACTTGATCCTTTATGTATCCCCATAGAAAAAAATCGCACGGGGTAATATCCGGGCTTCTTGGGGGCCAGTGATGAAGAGCCTGGTCACCAGCTACTCCTTGACCAATTCAGCGTTGCGGCAACGTTTCGTTCGGGTATCCGCGAACAGCTAGGTGCCAATGGGGTGGCGCACCATCCTGCTGGAAAATGAAGTCCCCTGCCACCTTTCTAACTGAGGAAACAACCACTCTGTAAGCATGTCCAAATAAGGGATGCCAGTAAGAGTGGACTCGTGGTTTTCAAGGCCATATGGCCAGCATTCCTTCCATCCTCCCGCACTGCAACTGTACTCGGATGGGTAAGACAGTGCATGGCACTTTCTCCTCTTGTCTGTTCGGGCCATTCACTTTCTTTGTGCCGTTACTCGGTATTCTACCAGTTTTCTCAGTCCTCCTCGCCAATCTGGGATATTCAGACTTACTTATTGTGAAATCTTTACCTGAATACCCCATGATGGGTCACCAGAATTTTGCTCTGTTTGGCAGTTATCAAATTATTCAAGCCTTCTTCCTATGTTGGTGGCAAACTCACCCCATATGTGGTGCAGAGCTTTGTCATTCATAAAAATTTCCAATTTATAAGTGAATATCCTTTTCTCCGTGATTTCCTCCAGCCAGGTCCTTAGATCTTCTGTCTTCAGACAGTCAGAAATTACATGTTCTACCGAGTTATCGACTCCACATACTTCACACAGCGGAGATTGCACGAGCCCCATGCTATACAATTTTGCTTCAAAATTTCAGTGACCAGTATTTAGCTGCATACTGTAGTGGTTAGCTCTTATCCACTTACACTTTATTCTTGCCCTGATATCGGCAGCCGTTCGTGTGCTTGCCTACCTTTATCTGAAGAATCCCATCTCTCTTGCCACTTATCCATGATTCCATCCATGATTTCACTCTTCTCTTCTTTCGTCAGCTTTGCAGCCCATGCTCTCTCCGCTGTTATTCCCCTGTACTTGACCAACAGGTAAATGGGTAAAACACCCACCACAACTGGGAGCGACTCATTTGGCACGGTCTTATCCACTCTAGCCATGGTCAGCAGCGCAACTCTCTAAGCACTGATGAGCTTTCTTTTATGCCATGGAAGTTCCGCTCTGTGGTACCATATCACAGCACCATATGATACGATGGCCTCAAATACCGCCCTGTATATTGTTCTTTGAGTTCTGTAATTGAGGCTCCAATTTGTGTTCCAAATTCGTCTCAATTTCTGGAAGACCACCACCACCTTATGAGAAATATATTCAATGTGCTTAAGGAAGCTCATCTTATCAGCCATGACGACTCTCAGATACTTGAACTCATGCACATTTCCTACTGGGACCCCACCAAAGCGCACAGTCGGTGGTCTCTGAGGCTTCCCCTTCACCATCGTGGTCTTTGTTTTCTGAATTGAGAAGTGAAGTTTAGTTGTACCAAACAATTTCCAGGTCTTATCCATGATCTCTGTTGCCTTGTATTCTAATTCTGTTATGGAGTTACCTGAGAGTAGTATAAGTCCATCATCCGCATATCCGAAAACCGTGCACCCAGGTGGGAGACCCAGCTCCAAGAAACCATAAAAGAGAATGTTCCATTGGACCAGTCCAAGAACTGATCCCTTGAGACATCCCTTAGTCAACTGTTTCTTAACTTGTACAGTCTTTGCTGAGTACATGCTCTACCTTTCATTAAATAAGTCCTGTATGATCCTGTAAATGTTCGCGGCACATTTTTTGTTTTCAACCGATACATTACTTCCGGCCGCCAGGCATTGTCAAAAGCACCCGAAATGTCCAAGAATATAGCCATTTGGTATTTCGATGTGCTATCTCTTATTTTCTTCATAACGTCGTGAAAAGCGAAATCGGTTCCCATGCCCCTCCTGAATCCATATTGGTTTTCATTATGGGCTCCTTTCGCTTCCAACACCATTATCAATCTCTTGTTGTTTAACTTCTCGTAGACTTTGCCTAGTGTCGGGAGCAATGTCAGTGGTCGATAAGACTTAGGATCACCCAGCTTCTTATTATTGCCTTTATATAGTATTCTCAAGCATCCTTGTTTCCAGGGGGAAGGAAGCACACTTGTCCGAAGACAGTCGTTATAACTTTTCAGCAGAGATTCCTTGATCCTTGAATAACACCTTTTCAGGATTGCAGTAGTTATTCCGTCCTTTCCCGGAGCTTTTCCGTTCTTCATTTTATAAACTACTGTCGTTAGTTCTTCGGACTAGAATTCTGGAGCGTCCTGGATTTCAGGAACTATTCCTATCGACTGTCTCTTCGCAGCGTTCTCCTCCCCCTCCTCATCCAGGGAGTCATTAGGCAGAAGCGTGTGGAGCAACACCTCCATCGATCTTTTTTGGTCAGTTATTTAATTCCCATCAATTTTCATACACGGTGGCAGAGTAGCTCTCTTCATTTTGTCGGCTGCCAGATTGTACACTAGGCCAAATGGATCTTCATTGCCAGTCCATGTGACCAACTCTTCCCATGAGTTGGCTTTCTTCCTCCGAACCCTGCCAAAGTAAGCCTGCTTCTTTTCCTTATAAGTTCGGGAGAATTGCTCTCGCTCCTCATCCCGAAGTCTATGACGCTTTCTTCTCTTGCTCCTCAGATCCTTTCTTTCCAGATCCAACTCCCTGTCCCACCATGACAGGTTTTGAAGTCCTTGAGTGGTATTCTTGAGATTTTCTTCGCAAGTGTCCTGTATAATTTTTGTCACTGCTTTAACTCTATCTTCCACCGCCTCCGAGCGCAGTTCAGGACACTCTTGAAGCCTATCCAGCGGGGCCCGGTCTAAAGCAGGCCAATCGGCCATATTATAGACATAGCGTACCTCATTTTCCACTAATTGAGGTGCTCGTCTCCCACCACCATGTTTTTCAAATATGATGAGCCTGTGGTCGCTTGAGCTCTCATCCACCACTGTCCAGTGTTTTACATTATCCCGAGCCTTCCTATTCATTACCATTATATCCACGTATGATTGTGTGTCTTGTGCCTGCAAGACATATGTGGGTAATTCCCCTTCAGCATTAGCCACATCCATGTCATTTGTGAGGATAAACTGGCAGACCAGTTCACACGCCTCATCAGTGACAGGGGAATGCCAAATTTCAGATTTAGCATTAACATCAGTGCACATTATCAATGGCCTCTCTCTTAGCATTTCCGCTATCACTTCCCATCTGTCCAAATGTACATGCGTCTCGTCCCCGAACTGAAAGTATGAAGAGACCAACCAACACTCTATCGTGCCCTTGGTCACTTCCACACAGACATGGTGTGTGTTTGAAACACAGGCCATCATGGTAATGCCTATACTCTTATTGGCCCCCAACACCCCAGCCTGGGGTCGAACACCATTGGTGTACACATTGCCCTGCAGTCCCACAACAACATCGAACGGTACATATGGCTCTTGGAACAGTACAATATCGAGCTTCTGCTCCATCACGATTATGCTGAGTTCTGCAGCGACCACTGCTGACCATTGCATGTTCGACTGCCCACATATGAATATTTTCTCACAGTCCATAGTCTATTTTGGCGAGTTCTACAGACAGGGCCCTTTGATACGCAGGACATTCTTTGGAGTCCACTCTGTGTTTATGCGGCTGCCCCTTATTTTGACAATTTGTGCAAGTTTCCTTAAATTCTTTGTCACTTTTCTTTGGACAGTTGCCATATTCGTGTCCATGTTCTCCGCACCTTGAGCAGGTGGACTCCATTTCCCTACATTTCTTTGCTATATGCCTCTATTGTTGGTATTATAGCATCTAGACAGTGAGATGTAGTCTCATACTCTACAGCTACCATAGCCTACATATAGTCTTTCAATCTCTATCAGTGCATTTCTTATTTTAGAGTCGCACGTCAGCACTACATTAACCCTGTCCATACCCCCCTTACCAGTCCAATGGCTTACGGTGACCACATTCCTAAAACTTTCCAAACTGTGACCTCCACAGCCTCCATTTCAAAAGTTCTGCCTGAAAATAGTTTCAGGCAGATAAATATTGTCTTCATTACGTGGTACATCGTACACTACAACTTTGGGGCCCCTTCTCTTAGGGGCCTCAAGTTTCAGCCTTCGTCCCCTTTTCTCTGAGGCATTGTAAATGCTTTCTAAGGTTTTATCGTCGCTGGCCACGATCAGGATGCCACCACCCCTGATTCCTCTCATATTACTTATTTGGAGACCATCACTCTTGGGGTCCAACCCTTTCTTAATTTTATCCCTGGTTTCTACACTTGTGGTACCTTCTTTCTCCGGGTACACAAGTATGACCTTCTTGGTTGGTTTAGGCTTTATGCTCGCAGCACCTGTCACCTGAGCATGACTACTTATGCCAGGCACTTCCCTTTCTATAGGCTTTGGGATTTCATTCCTCACTTCTGTGCTTTTCTGTTGCAGTTTGCCAATGAGTTTGCCATTCTCTAACAGCACTTTGTCAATGTTTCCCTCCAAACTGATTCAGCCTGGGTATAAGCCAATTAGCCTGTGTACTATTGATCTTAGAGCTTTTTCTTAGCAGCCACTCCATCATATATGGGAGTAGTTCCCTATTCTCATCGTGAGATTCTGCTTTATACTTTTTGTAAAAAGTCATCCTCTCCCAATGAGCCACTCCCATTTGCTCCCGGTTACTGGAAGTGCAGCTTCCTTTTGCCCTTCGACTCTTCACCCCTAGAGGTACAAGGGACAGGAACAGGTACCACTTCTGTTTTAGTCGTCTTCTGTGCCAATTCGGGGACTACTTCTAGATCAGCCCTTTCAGGGAATATCATTCTGGCGGATTTCAGGGGTTTTCTCTTATTTCCAACCAGAGTGAATTCCTGCACTTTTCGGGTCGCTGACCTCAAATCTGATTCCTCTTCCGAAGAGTCATCAGAGCATTCTGATCCTCTTATATTACCTGCTTGTTGCATCTCCAAGCACTCAGGTTCATCGTCTTCCTCAATATCGCCTCCTTCATCTCATTCTTCATCATATATTTCCTGCATCCAGGAGTGTATGACGCTTGATTCCATCACATTAATGACTTACCATCATTTCTGATGCCATTTCTTCTCCTTAGGTGACATTGGATAACTTCCCCAGTCATATTCCTCATTCATTAAGCGGGTCACCGCCGTCAGCACCACGTACCTTGGTACATTACCATCTCCAAGCAGGGCCTTCACTTTTTTCCACCTAGCTTCAACTGGCATAGGCTTCTCCACATCAATCAACGTTAAGGCGTCCATTATTGACACCCTAAAGAGCTTGAATGGACTAGACTTCGACGCCATTGTGCTGTTGTGTCCAGCAAGACCCGCACAATGGTACGACACCCACACTGTTCTACTTACACAAGTTCTTTATTGTCAATACTTTTAACACTTGTGCAAATAATAGTTTCCGTTGATGCGTGCTCACCACTACATAAATCCTTATTCAACACTCAGTTCTTCACACAACAGTTCAAACATATTTTAATATTAACAAGTCCTCACTGTCCTTAACTAATATAGCTTGGAAGCCTGTAGAGGTTTCAACATCACTGGAGCCTGAGGTCAACGGCCTCAGACCGACTTCCTTATCTTCGCTCCCTCTTAGCAGTTCACGAAGGGTCTCCCAAGGAGAATTATGGCTACACACAAACGCTTATGGCATAGGTCCAGTGTACCAATCCAGCCACGCAGAGGCGGGGAGCCAGTACCACACCATCCTTTTTGTGATCACTTTCGCTCCCACTCAGAGGACAGTTCTGAGTTCACAGTTCTTTTTTTTCTTTCATCTCAAGCCCCCACTCATGCACCAACGGTGAAACTTGGGTTTTACTCTCAAGATTCGCCACTTTCTGGAGAGAGGTTTTTTTCAACTCAGGGTGATACTTTCCGAGGGTGCCCTGGGAAAACCTGTCTTTGGATATAGGTTTTTTTAAGGCCCGAAGGCCAACACACCTTTTAGCATCCCACACTGCAACTGTACTTTGATGAGTAAGGCAGTGCACTGCACTTTATCCTCTTGGTCTCTTCGGGCGATTCACTTTTCTTGCTTGNGTCTCTTCGGGCGATTCACTTTTCTTGCTTGCCGTAACACGGTATTCTACCGGTTTTCTCTCTTAAAAACCTGTCCTTGCCATTCTAGGATACTCCGACTTACATTATTGCGAGCCTTTACCTGAATACCCTATTATAGGTCATCATAAATTCGCCGATTCCATTTATCAAAGTCTTCTAGTATTATGCCGAGTTTTGTGGCGAACTCATTTCATAACTTGTGGAATATTTTGTCTTCCATAAATGTTTCAATTCCCATGTGAATGCCCATTTCTTCCTCTCTTGCATCCAACCAGTTCCTTATGTATTCGGTCTTCAGACACTCGGTGATTACGTGCTGAACGGTGTCATCAACGCCGCAAACCTCGCATAGTGGGGAGCGCACGAGCCGCAGGCTGTAAAGTTTCGCTTTAAAGTTTCCGTGGCCTGTTAGTAGCTGCATGCTGTAATGATTTGTCATGATCCATTTGCAGTGCAGTCTCATTCTTATATCTGGGAGCAGCTCAAATGTCTGTCTGCCTTTGTTGTCTTTGGATACAGCCTGAAACACGTTCACTTTGGGGGAAACGCGCTCGGGTTCGGTGGTTTCATGTGGAGGCTACTGACCCCGTATCCGNCCTGAAACACGTTCACTTTGGGGGAAACGCGCTCGGGTTCGGTGGTTTCATGTGGAGGCTACTGACCCCGTATCCGTACGTATTGCCGGTTCACCTACCATTTGAATGGAACGTCGCTTCGAGGCTTAAAACCAGCTTAGACATGAAGGTATCGTCTACCTTGTTCTGGGCAAGAACGAACGCGCAGAAATCACATCTCAGTTCTTTATCCCTTTCGGTAAGAGACTGTACAAGCTGTAACCTGTATGGTTTGTACAGCAATCGCTTTTGCAACACTGTCCATAACTTCGATTGAGGTATTTGCATTTCCCGGCTANCCTGAAACACGTTCACTTTGGGGGAAACGCGCTCGGGTTCGGTGGTTTCATGTGGAGGCTACTGACCCCGTATCCGCACGTATTGCCGGTTCACCTTACCATTTGTAAGGAACGTCGCTTCGTGGCTTAAAACCAGCTTAGACATGAAGGCATCGTCTACCTTGTTCCGGGCAAGAACGAACGCGCAGAAATCACGTCTCAGTTCTTTATCCCTTTCGGTAAGAGACTGTACAAGCTGTAATCTGTATGGTTTGTACAGCAATCGCTTTTGCAACACTGTCCATAACTTCGATTGAGGTATTTGCATTTCCCGGCTAGCTTGTCGAGTTGATTTTCTTGGACCGCGAACAAACGCTTGTTGAATCCGTTGCACATTCTCTTCGGACACACAGGGCCGCCCGGAACTTTTGCCTTTGCAAAGGCACCCTGTCACGGAANGTTCTGGGCAAGAACGAACGCGCAGAAATCACATCTCAGTTCTTTATCCCTTTCGGTAAGAGACTGTACAAGCTGTAACCTGTATGGTTTGTACAGCAATCGCTTTTGCAACACTGTCCATAACTTCGATTGAGGTATTTGCATTTCCCGGCTAGCTTGTCGAGTTGATTTTCTTGGACTGCGAACAAACGCTTGTTGAATCCGTTGCACATTCTCTTCGGACACACAGGGCCGCCTGGAACTTTTGCCTTTGCAAAGGCACCCTGTCACGGAACGGATGAAACCAACATATGATACTCTACCTATCGGGAGTTTGNCGCGCAGAAATCACGTCTCAGTTCTTTATCCCTTTCGGTAAGAGACTGTACAAGCTGTAATCTGTATGGTTTGTACAGCAATCGCTTTTGCAACACTGTCCATAACTTCGATTGAGGTATTTGCATTTCCCGGCTAGCTTGTCGAGTTGATTTTCTTGGACCGCGAACAAACGCTTGTTGAATCCGTTGCACATTCTCTTCGGACACACAGGGCCGCCCGGAACTTTTGCCTTTGCAAAGGCACCCTGTCACGGAACGGACAAAACCAACATACGATACTCTACCTATCGGGAGTTTGACGTCCATATTTGTGGCGGAATTCACGTTGAACAGTCGTAAAGGATTCACATTTAGCAAACTGAATAACACAGAACGCCTTCTGTCGTTCCGTCGCCATCTTGATGCGAACTAACACTCAACACACGCTCATAGAGCGACGACAGATGCTCCCAGTGTCATCTCTTGGCACATAAAGGAAACATCAGACCGTCCCCTTCACATATACGATTTGTATGTGAGCTCGCTACCCCCTCACCACCTCAAACCGAGAGTTACGAACACCATCCAAACCGTAACACCAGAGATGCTGATAAGAGCGTCGAACGAGTTTGATTATCGCGTAGATGTTGTTTGGGCTGCTCATGGTGATCACATTGAACATTTATAAATGCATGGTAAAAAAAACTTCATGGCTCTACGGTTCATTTGATTAGTCAATTAAGGTTGGAGGTTGTTTGGTTTTTATATTATAGACCACAAATTTGGGGTATTCTTTTATACTCACCCTATAAAGCCCCAATTCTTACAATCCATTAACCTTTTGGGATTCAATCTAGAATCTGCTATCAAAGTGGCAGACTAAAGAAGATTTCATTTATTGCGTTAAGTAAACGCAACAATGGCTTTTCTGGATGTGGTTCATATAGTTTCTATGATTCCAGAAATGTAAAAAAAATTATAATACGTCCTTTGTTTTGTAAATTGATGCATTAGCTATACAGATAAATTTGATGGGATACATTTAGGTAGTTCCTGAAATATAGAAGCTTTTTTTTTTTTCTGGTTGCGTGTCCTTACAAAATGGCGGACAAAAGAGCATCCCTATTAGTGAATTTAATACTGATATTAGATATGCCGCCATACCAACTTTGACTGAGAAATTCCTTTTAGTATATGTTGCGTATTATTCTTAAATATTTACGCATACACTGCTTTGAAAATAAGTGATCTCATAAAATCGTTTCTTTCGGCTGTCTACCGTAGCAATATTTAATTATCGAGTATGACGTGAATCGGCCGAGTAGTTCCCGCTGCATAATCTTAATTTTTTTCAGGTTGCGCTGTGTTCTAAAATGCAAAATAAAGAGGACATCATTTTTGAATGGAATGATGACATCGCGTACTGTCAACATACAAATTTTTTGAAAATCTTCAGTTTTGATTATAAGTATTCGGAATGATTTGAGACTATAAAAGTAGGGTGTCCTTGCCGTGTCCATGCTGTGTCTCAATCCGATGCACAGATTCCATAGATCTTAGGGTCCACACACACAGGGGCATATACAGGAGGGTGATCTCATACACCTCTCTTTCCTTCTGAAAGGAAACTAAAACGTGCACTTTTGAGACAGATTTACTATTAGAATATGAAATCATATTGTTATTTATTGAGATCAATCCCCCTCAAGTGACCAGGTTCCAAAATCTTAGCCTGGTGAGAAATTCGTGATCGTAAAACAAATAAATAAAATTTTAGATTTTTATATGAAACTGGACGAAAAAGCGTCGTTGGCGTGCGCCTCTCGTTGGCAGTTAGAAACAGTCCGTGTAATTTATGTCATCAGTTCTTTGTGTCAGTTATACCATTAAAGATTCCCATTTCGTTGAAGGTTTTTACCTTAAAGTTTTCGGAAACACCGACAAAGGCCACGTAACACATCAGTGAAAAACACTTGAACTCAATGTTCACTTTTATTTTGCCCAAATAAAGCGAAAGTCGAAATTGTCTTTTGATTTAATTTACTCGTAGCTCGTGGCATGCTTTTCGGACAAATGCCGCACCGTGGGCCGGTCAAACAGGAAACGGAGTACTCCCCCCATCCTCGTAAATTGGTAGTTAATGAGAGGAGAAGTACCAAGTGAGAGTTACGACCTTCGCACTCTCGCTGCAAGCACACGTGTTACCATAGAGAGAGGGGGTTGGAGAGACCGCTGGAGTGCGCGGCACTTCATGTTGACGAGGACGTGCTACAAAGCCATTATTTCACACGCCGCAGTGCCACGCTACATGTGTATGCAGTTGTGTCCACCATACACGCACTTACGCTCTCCTCTCGCCCTCAGGATTAACCGTTTAAGTTTGCCGATGGTATCTGGTAATGATGACAGTGGTTTCACCCTGCCTAATTGGTGTCCTTATACAAGATGTTTACGGTGTCTTGGTAGTCTGTGTAGTTTTTCCGCTGTTAACTCAATAATTTTTATCTATGGGGTTAGTTATTTTTCATCTACCCGTAGCTTACCATTTAGTCACGTGAAAAAAATAGCAATAACATAAATCTTATTAATAGTGTCGGTGCTTCGATCATTAGAGAGAGTGAAATTGCTGAGAACAGAAAAGTGTAATGCCAATTTTTGCTGTGCGCAAACGTAACAAAAATAAACATATTTCAATTAACCTTAATTTCAATACTGTAAATTTTAACAAGACACCAAGAAGTCGAATTACTTTTCTGAAATCCATGCCAGCGGGCGAAGATCTTTCAAGTGGTCAATTAACCCTGAACAAAGTAAATTTTCACTCGAACCGCAATATGTTGCCAGAGATAACTTAGGATTATGAAAATGAAGTTGCTCGCTATAAAATGTTTTACTGAATATTAAATGACTGTTCTACCTATCTGAAGTTCAGGTAATTTTCTGATGCCAAGAATTTCCTGTAAGAAGTCGTAAGGATTATTTTCTTTGTACAGATATGTTTTTTATGAGCAGCCTCTTAGCAGGATTTAAGTCATCGAACGCACAGGAATAAAGAAGTACTTGTACGTTCAGTATTCTCCAATTTCACAGTGCAATCTACACCCGAAATAGTGAAAATGTTGCCAAATCAGTGATAGCCAGTGAAAATGGCTTGACTTGAAATTAGTTGCAGCTTACTGATTGTTACGGTTGCTAAATTTCGCTGATTTATAGGTCACTTCGTGACGTTGTAAAATTGCGGATACTTTTTAATATAGGTTAGATTTGAAAGTTTGCAACGTTGTATGAATGCGAAATACACATTTATTACCAAAGCATGGAGTATTTTTACGTGGCAAAACAATTGCTTTTATTTTTTCCCTGTATTTTTTGTTTAAATATAAGTGGTTGAATTTAGTAATTAGTACACTCTTCGCCTTACAAATAAGTGATGTACTATATGTTTTGGTCCGTGGTATATCAACACTCACCTCAATATTATTTGTGGATTATAAATTAAGGGTATTTTGTTCATGTCGACACAAATGCATTTTATGTAATTTGTTGTATTCACATTTATTAATGTTTCCATTTTAAGCACAAGTGAACGGAAATAAATAAAAAGCACGTTTTATGCTGTATCTAAGGAAATTTCACAATGAGTACACCACACCGCGATTCTGATTCCGCGTTCATTCGACTGATTGGTCTGTCTGTAATATCCTATTAACTGACTTTCGGTCACTGGTATTTCACTGACTGATATCATTAATTCGAGGTCAGAATGTAATGTGTATAACATAACAGCATATTTGCGGTGAATTTATGAATCGACAATTTCTAAGTGTTTTGAAAATATTGAAATGAAATGTTAACCTTTATATGTACCCATACATGTACCCATATATATGTACAATATATGTACCCATAACAAAGACACGTGAATAGTGTCTTTTGTTTTTTTCTGTTTAACTAATTATTACTTGCCAACTCCTTGAGAAAATTTTAATGGTGCACATCTCCGTGCGGTGTTAGGTTTACTTCTCTCGGACTGTGAGTTCTACATCAAATTTTCTTTGAAACCTAATTTTATAAAATAATAGTGCATTAAGTTTGCACGTGTCTTGTTCTTTTATGGTTTAACTCCTGACAATAAGTACTCGTTTGATACTTATTCTCATTTACAATATTTCTTTGACCTTATCTATTTGAGTAGTTGATGTTTCTCAGGCACGAATGTTTTGGCCACTAAACCCTTCAGTTAAAGCGCGCAGTGCGTTCATATAAGCACACGTTTTCCAGGTTCATTTTATTATCAAGTTCTAGGGGAAAACTCAGTTTTTTTCGGTCGCCTTGCTTCTAATAGACAGGCCACTATAACGCATAATATACATACCGCTGAATAAATAGCTGCATCCCAATTTTGGGGCGTGGTGAGGGCAGGTTTGTAAAGTATGGTGGTTTTAATTAAATGAATGTGATAAATTTAATTTCCTAATTTATTAACAATACAGAAAAAAGTATACAGCAACACTTTTCTCAACGTAACATCGTTAATTATACTAACAGTCCTCGGTGCAAACACCAAAACAATACTCAATATATTTTAACGTTAATCAGTTAAATAATGAAAGTAGAAGGAAATGGCACTGTCCTAGGTCAATAAGTGCGTGTCAGCTTTTCAGTTTCCCGTGAGCTACCCTGGCCTTCTCTTCGCCACCTAGATGGATTAGCACTCGTGCAGGAGTACCCCTATAACTCCCTGCAGTCGCTTCGACACACATGTCACTGTTTGAGCGAAGCAAAAAACCAACTCAGATAATCAAACCTCTACGAATAACCGCCAGACACTCGCAGTTCATACCGATTTGGAACTCCGTACGGCTGTGTAAAAGTCAGCTTTACACTTGCGCTAATGCTTTCTAGACAATCCCACGCTTATACACGCCATGCTACTCAAAACGGCAGATAATCCCCAATACTTTCAGTTAGTGTTATCATATGCACTTTACCACATCGAAATAGTCCATGCGCTCCTAAGTTATATTCCGAGTTACCAGAAACACTGGGGCCTCAATGGTGTAGTGGTCAGACTACTCGCCTCCCACCTAGGCAAACCGGGTTTGATTCTCGGTGGAGTAATTCCCAGATTTCCAGACATGGGAATCACGCCGAAGGGTGTATTTCTCGGGGATCTCCCGCTTCCCCCGCCCTCGAATTCCGACGATACTCCATACTCACATCGTTTCACCCTCATCGGCTCTCAAGTCCTCGTTGTTAAGAGTCGTCCAAATCTTCACCATATCATTCCGTCGCTGCTCTCCGAGCAATATTGTATAATTGGTTGTAGCTAAGGAGATAGTATGGAGTGAATGGTCAGTGATATTTGTATTACTTTCTCTCAAATATTCACCGTGAATGAATACGTTGGCACTCGATTAGGAAGATTGCACATCGGTATCGTAAAAAAACACTGAACATTTGCTAAGTGAAATAGGGCCTACAAAGCACTACAAAAATAGATATTCATTAATAAATTATGACATTAACTGTATAATTGGGTAGGTTTTCATGTGTGTACCCTGAAGAAAATTTGATCTTCTTTAATAATATATAGTAAAAAAATCCTAGAAAATACTTTTTAGTATTTCTTACTAGTTTTGTAAAAAAATTGAAAAACAAATTAAACTACGTTGCTTAGTTACTATAGTAATCGTTATTAAAATTCCCCCATAAATAACACAAAAAATAAGCGCAAGGAGGTATTTTAATTGGGCTAAAAGTTTTATCATTGTACAATGTTTCAGCGCTTGTAAACTCAAAGCTAGCTTTTATTAATTCACATCGCCAGCACTTGGCAAATAAAACAACTGTGTTTGGGACGTAAAGGACTCGCGGGTTCTGCGGCGGGACAACCTTTGAAGAGATACAGTCACAAAGGAAACCCGCTTCACGGAAAATCTCCGGGAAATGTATTATTATCTCCTTTTGAAGTTTTGTAATAAATACGACCTCGAAATTCTGAGGATCGTTTCTATTAAACCAAGTAATATCGCTGGAAAGAAACGAGATCACACAGAGTCGTTATATTCATCCAGGTTCTGGTTTTAAGTGGAAGAACGCTATCATTGGGACTGTTCAGGTCGGACGTGTCATTGAAAATAATAAACGGATCTGTGTTGTCCTTAATATGAAAAAAAATTTCTGGGGAGTATTTACAGAACTCCCGTTGGACAGTCAGTGGAATGCGTGTCTTGGGCGATCAAACACAATGGCTACGTCTTACCACTTCCTGACTTGTACAAGTGAAACCAACTTATATTAGTTAAAAATATGGTAGGCTGGAGTTAAAGCACTGGGGAACGTCCACAATTAGACATGAAATGTTTGTTAAGTAAACACTTCTAGAAGCTTAATTTCGTTTTGTTAGTGCCAGTCATTAAGGGCGATATAAATGGTTGTGGTCTAGTAAACTTAAATATTAACTACTTTCACAACTGTGGGTCCAAATAATTTATTAAGATTTCAGCTTTCTTTACAATGTTCTTCCTGAGTGTATGAAGCATACTTCTACTCTAATACTAATTTATTACGCCATGGCCGGTAAGTTTCTGACCTTAAATTGTTTGTAAATATAACATAGCCATTGTTAATAGTATACCGTAGGTCATAAGTTCGAGACAAAACTTAGGGCACGAAAGACGTAAAGCGAGCACTGAGTGAAATGAAAAACTGTTTCTTAGGTCATTAATTAGGAAACTTGAAGAGAACCACTACTGTTAAGTTCCATTTCTAGCCAGTTAACAGGAAGCCCTAGTGCAGAATCAAGCCACGTATCCTGGTTCGCGTCCGCAGACGTTAACGAACAAAGTGCTTGGGGGATTTCGAATATTACGACATTCACGCAGAACGTTTTCTGGGTTTTGAATGGAAAATTTTTACTTAAAAGTGTGCATGTGTGTATGTGTATTATATATTATGTAATGTATATATATATATAAAGCTGATTCTAAACTACAGATACAAACGCTGTGATCAGATTCCCCTTGCTAAATGCGATAGAAAACAATATACTATTTGCGTCCTACAGCAATATTTAAGGGGAGGTAGTTGCCTTTTAACATTGACATTTCAAATGGTTTTAATTCAAAATAATAAAACATTCTTGAGATGGAAGACAATTTCGTGTATACTGTTGTCTTGAATAGCGATCTTAAATATGGGAATGGTTGTTGGGTAATGCCATCCCCATTCATGGAGAAAATAGAGGCTGCCATGTTATTATTCAACAAATGTGTGCAACCCTTTGGTGTTTCATCGCTTTTAATAACTTCGTAATCATGTGTACAGTAATGTACAAGAAAACATTGCCTTGGTGTAACTCTCAGGCGAACGGTTGTCGAGATAACAGACAAGTCTGTTATGGTGCAGTTGGTTGCCAGCGAGGTGCCCGTACAAACTTTGTCAGTTTCCTCGATAGGGGTTGCTCTATGTGGCGGGGAAGCGGGATGTTCATGTGCCCGTAATTTATGAAGTATTGCAAGGAACAAGAGGATGAGAAAGCAACGAAATACATTGGTGAAGGAAAACAGGAGTTCCCCGAGGAAACCCACTCGCCGTCGACAGCGTCCGCCATGCGTAAATACGAACTCGGATGTCGGGAAACGAACCCAGATCACAGTGGTGGGAGAGGGCATGCTGATAGAACGGACATCAAGTCTTCACAAAAAGGAAATTATTTTAATTTATTTTAATTTATTATTATCTTATAATTTGCGTGGCTTCGGCACGAGAAATTTGTGGGTAAATCCCGGATGAAGCTAGAAGATTGTTATATAATTTACTGTCCTTAAAAAGGAACCTTTCAGCTGTTTTGTAAGAGCTTTCGAATTTATTCTCTTTACTGCGTTATTTTCCACTTTTGCATACTTTTTACGTCCAAGTCTTACTCCATCAGTCCCAGAAATGACAAATTATATCGCTCTTTTTTAGACTCTTCTGCAAGCTAACTTCCAGAGATAGCAAGAATCAGATTTCAGTGCCCAACAAGATTACCTATAATAAACCTTTCCCTTTTCTCTTCAATGTCTCTGGGATTGTTACCGGCTGTATCAGGGGTTCGTCTTTCCTCACGTGTCTCCCGCCATTCCTCGCTGTCTCATGATGGCCACAGCTTCCATTCTTGCTCCTCTGCCTCTGCCCACGTGTCTCACAGCTGTGCGGGCTCCCAACTACGCGCTCTCCGCATTATTTACCACGCTCCTGGTGCTATTTACGTTGACCCAACGTGTTTCGAGGGGCCGTAGCAAAACTGACTCGCGTTTCCTTGACTGATCACAGCCGATTGCCCTGCGGATGGTTTTTCGCCTGTAGTGGGTTACAATACCTTTCCCTCGCAAATGATGGCGCATTTCTTTAACAAATTCATATACAATTTGATTTATGGTTTTAGGTGATGTAAATAAGAAATGTTTTGACGAGTTCCGCACTTAGGCTAACACAGCACTCGTTTCATGAGCTGTAGGCTCTGCGTTCGGCAATTATAACTTGGATCAGTGTCGCGGTTTACGAATCAGTTACCCTCAAGGAAGAACATTGAGGACTGAGCTTCGCAGTGTTTAGTAATGGTAAAAAATAACCTATTTGGCGATATGTTCATATATATGTATAGTGGGCCTGAATGTTACTATGAATCCTACATCAAACTAAGATTGTGGTGAACTTCGATGCATGAAATAATCTAAAGTCGTCAAAATTTTTAATGTTAAACTTTATGTTCTCGTCTTGAATATGTAACATATTATCTTTTTTGTGTTTTAAGGCGTTATGCCGTTCTTTGGATTGTAATTTTCGTGCAAATAAAGGCATTTATTTTGTATTTGGCCATTTTCGTGTAGTAAATACTGTTTTGTGTGTAAATTAACATAACAATTTTTTGTGTATTTTTACTTCTTGTAAAATTTAAATGTTCTGCCTTGAACTCAATATTTTGCCGTTACGCCAATCATTTTCCTTTATTTTCCTCCACCGGCAATACACGGCGAGCAAAGATAGAATGATAGAATGTGTGCCTGTTGTCCTTAATAGTTATTTAATTGTCGTAGGTCTTAGCAAATTCTGGCGTGTTCATGTGTGTATATGAGCACGTTCAGAGATTCGCAGTGGGGGGAGGGGGATTCCAGTATGGCAGACACGATGCTAGTTTTTAATTGCTGTTAACTAGTAATTGAGCACATTTCAAAGTCTTGCTTATGATCTACTTGTACCAAATTTGTATAATTTCCGCCATGAGTCAAATTAACACTGTCAGGATCTGATCACTTTATTTATGCACCATCCAAGTAAAACCGTGGAATTGCTTGACATGAAACTAAATGCGTTACCAATAAGTAAATCCGTTCTCTAATTTGTGCAAAACTAAAAACATTATGCTTGTTGCCAATAAAGTAAAACAATATTGTTACCTGAGGACTCCCGCACTGGGCACGGGGGCCGTGCTATGCTAGTTAAGCGCGGTCCGGCACTGTAGGGGGTGACCCACCTCGACCCACCCTTTCTCCAGGCAGACCCGCTCACCGCTGTCGCCCCGCTTGGCGGCTGGGGAATGATTGATAGCCGAGGTGGCTGGCGTCACATCTCCTCCACCGCTCCTGCCTGAGGAGTCTACGACTTGAGAGGACGAGCAAGAATTTTCCAGTAATCCCCTTCCGTGGTGCAACGTGACATGTAAAGAAGTTTCTGGGCTAGAGACGATGACACTATAAATACCCCCCACAGCCGGAGGGTCGGCAGTTTTTGTGGTAGCCATCTGGCTTAAGTGCGATAATCGGTTGAAGTCTGGTGCAGCGAGGGACATTAACGGAAAGGACGGGCGACGGCGGAGGGAGCGAAATGACGGCAAACGAGAGTGTGCGTGGTGTGTGGACGAGAGGGCGGGTTAGCTAACGAGTAAAGTGCTATTGTGCTTGGTGGCGCTCGGGGCGGTCTAGAACATTCCGGACTTGTGGAATGTGGACTGAAGTAAGGTGGGACTGTACGAACGTGTGATATGGACTATAATTTAAATATTGGAAATGTCAAATGTATAGGATGTCTCACCCAACACTGTGACCTGAAATAACCCCGAGACGGAACAAAATATTGCTTAACTGTTTGCACAGGATTCTTTATACGTAAGGGGCTCACAAATTGAGAGGATAAACACACTCCTGTAAAGTATAAAAGTATCCCTTTCAACACAGATTTAAATTTATTTAAATGGAACGTACATGATTTCCCTGCCGTTTTATAAACTAGGTGCGCAATTATGAATAATGAAAGTGGTTGCAGGTTCCTTAACCCAATGCTTGCTGAGATATAACCGACGTAAGTATAGTTACACTGCGTCACCACCATGACGCAAATTAACGCGCAACCTGCAGCTACTACAGCCACTAAAAAAACAGACGCCTGTCGTGAACCATGAGCGACACATAAAGGACATTCGTAGTTCTGGTCGTGTCCACAATCAGACGTACCTATTATACCGTGTGAAACACTGAAATGCTAACACAAATACCCAAGTTCGCGCACATTGTATCGACGGTATTGTGCAAACAGTTTGACAATATTTTGTTCCGTCTCGGTATTATTTCCGGTCGCAGTGTTAAGTGAGACACCCTAGACATATAATTGATCAAATAATTAAATAGGTCCGGATACATTGTTTATTTGGACTAATTTTAGTTGGTTTTATTGACACCTACGTAAACATTAATTATTAATAGCAAGCGATAGTCATTTATTGTGAAATATTAAGTCGAAAGCATTTTCTTTGTGGTGTGTATAAATAAATTAGAATATTATTATTAAATATTTAATTTTATTAAAACCACTATCTCTTAAAGAGCCTGGCTGAGCCCAATGTCTTACAGAAATGGTAACAATATATTTGCAATACAACTTGAAGTCTTAGAAATATTTTTGATTCGTTGTCAACTGAACTGGTAGCCTGCGTGCCAGTGTGTGTTGTAACTTACGTATAGTTATGGACAGTGTTTTTTTCAGAGGTTTATTTCAAATGTGAACACCGTGAACAGCCTTTAGTAGCATTTTTGTAGCACTTCAGAATATAAACAAATGCACATGCAGTGACAACGGAGGCGTACGACGCTGTTTGAAGAGACCTGAGTGTCTGTCGTGCTCATTGCCTGGAGTACCACACCACGTCTGCTGTCGACGTGCGCGGGGAGGGACGGCGGGTGTGTTGACAGAGATGCCTGTGGCTCGCGAGATGACAGGACAATCCCCGCCGCGAGTGTGGTCGCGGGCTAGCACGATATCGGGTGTGCGCGCGCATCAAAAGGCCACTCTGGAAAAGCGGGAGGGGGGGTGAGTTCGGCACGTCGTGCACCCAGGGACGACGACAGCGATTGTTCGTCGCGGGAAATTGGAAGGGGTGTCGGCCGATATACCCGCTGTGGTGCGGCAGGAGGCGTGCTTATCGCGTCTGCCGGAGAGGGGCGCCCTCGCCGGGGCATTCATCTCGCTGACCGTGAAGGATGGACGACCCTCCCTCGACGCTGTCTCTCGCTGGGCGCAGCTCGGGGACGGCGCTATCTGCAGCGTCGCAGCCCTTGACAAGCTACAGCTCCCGCGCTCGGCCCATTGAATAATTCACCAGCGCGAGAATGGAGCCGCCACCTCCACGGATTACCAGACCACCATGTCCCCCTGCGCCCAACCCCCAGAGTTGCCTGCCTGTGGGGAGCGCTATTCCGGCAGTTGTGTTTGAAAAAAAAATCCCGCACGGCTACATTAAATCGTGCAAAACAGGTATTGTCGTGTGTCTTTTTACTATTTTTCTGTTATTCGACGTTTACTTTCTAAGAAAGACACCCGGGAACACCATCACGCTCGCTCTGTTTGCGGACACACAATTGTGCTGGCGGACGTATTTCTTGGAAAAGCGACTCAACAAAACATTGGATTACGTATGCCAGGCACACTGTATTCTGAGAATCGTATCTCCATTGTTGCGAGTTAGGGTCATTCGTCTTGCGACCGAGGGTAACTGATTATTCCTCACCCACCATTTTTCTCCCTCGATCGTGGGTGTTCCCTTCTACGCAGCCCCTATATTTATCGGTGATTCCAATTCCTTCTCATCTTCACAATTTCAAAATATAGTCACCCTCGCCACACTCGTACCATCTCAAAACATAGCAAAAATATTGTAGGCAATTCGATTAATGATGCTAACAGAAAACGCTAACTGGGCACAGTTGTTAATTATTATAGTTCCCCTAAACACTGCCTGTGTTCAAGTTGCCATCTTATAAATGCGGTTTTTTTTTGGCAACGGAAATACCAATAGTTTTTCGTAAAAATAAGAAATATATATTTATTTTAATTCCCTAAGGTTAGTAATAAGAATGTTACTAAATATTGCATGCACTTTCATGGAATTCATAAACACTACAAAAGTAAACTTAGCTGTGAATGATAGCAGTAAATTGACGTTAAATCTGATTTAATACCCGTAAAAATGTAGTGAATATTATTATAAAGAATTCTGGCACATAAACTTCTGTACACTGTTTTCACATCGCTGAGAACAGCGAACCGAACTTTACACGTCCACATCTCTCGGTTCATCTTAGATTGAAGTTGGTTGAGATATCCTAGTAAAGCCACTATATTGATATTAAGGACACGATTAAGTGATCCCCTTTTTATGCATCAATCTCCGTCGGCTTCAAAGAGTCCGCTAGCAATTTATGGACCATACTTATATAATCTGTAAGAGTATTTACCCGAAGACGCATTAACAAGGGGCATAGTTGCCATTTGAAAAAAACGTATCCAACTTTTTCGTTCTTTTTTTGTGTTCAAGAATTATCTCGGTTCGTCCAAGGACATACATATGTATTCAAGTAATTTTAACAACACTTTTACCCCAAAAGTTTCGATAATTTCTTTGCTGGCAATCTTGTGGTCAAACGTTTTCTGTTCTTATCCCAGATTATAGCGGTTCTGAATAGGTCAAAACACATTTTCGTTNCAATCTTGTGGTCAAACGTTTTCTGTTCTTATCCCAGATTATAGCGGTTCTGAATAGGTCAAAACACATTTTCGTTCGCCTTGATTGAACAGTGCTAATTATAGTGTCGCATTCAGTAATGGCGTGAGCAAACAGAAAAACTTCATAAATCTNTGCCTTGATTGAACAGTGCTAATTATAGTGTCGCATTCAGTAATGGCGTGAGCAAACAGAAAAACTTCATAAATCTGTTCAATTTTATCTATCTTCAGTTGAATTTTAATGGTGCTAGGTGTGTTGTTTGATTTTCCTGCCTTTAAGAATACATTTTCTTTCAAATAATTTTGAGCGAGCGTAGTTACGAACACAGACAGACTTAGTATTGCCACAACACCAGTAGCTGTAGCACTTTCTGCAAAACTGAATAACCTTCGGGTTTCTGTATGCAAGAGAAGATATCGAATGAGAACTCGTTTCTATTTTAGAAAAATTTGTCGTGTGGTAGAAATAGCTGTATTTTTAACCAAAAGAACGTCGTATCTAAAAGTTTTTTATGACAGTTGTTTCATTTTATGCTGTTTTAGTAATTTATTTTTGCAACTCCTTGGAACTTAAAGAGAATGATTGATCCTTGGCAAGGGGACTACTCCGGCTTGTGCCTATTGCCCAGTAACAGCTTCACCAGAAACTCTCTACTTTTATTTAATCTGTCTGCAATTCAAGATAAGTCAAGAGAGGGAAAGCTTGTAAAGTCTGGTTTACTGTGCAATTTGTTCTGAGTATCGAATAAGTATTTGCGAGATCTCATAAATCAAATTATAATTGAATTACTTAGAGTACTTAAACAGTCTTTCATTGAAACTAATAAATTTTCCCTTAAATCGTCATTATTAGCATATAGTTTTGTCCTTAGAACTGTGATTATTTCAACTTCTATAAAATTATATTTGTAATATTAAAAAAATATTTTTTAAGTGTTAATTATATTTTTATTTTCTAATTATACATAATTTATCGCAGAAAAATTATACTGACCCCCATTTCTTCAAAATGGCGTCTTAATTACATCCTATAGTTATATGGAATCGATACTTTCATCAGTATACCTTAGCCCGTTCGGTCATACATTTATTTCCGAGTTCAACTGTTGCAATCACGTAATTTTTTAGGTATGCGCTGTTATTGTTGTCAGCATTTTTCTTTTACAATCAGTAAACAATACGCTGCGTGCTCGGTAATCAGAGAGGCGTAGAAAATTCCACAAATCAGATTAGCCACAATGAACTCTCCCAAAGTATGGAGCACTGATGCCTGTGTGTGAGCAGAGCTGGTCATAAGTAGCATTCATTGCAGCCTGTCCACGATCGTGAAAACTGTGACTGGATGGGTTAATCAGTCATGATTTCACTTTCTGCTAGGTTGTTGAGTTTATTTCAAGTCTATTTCTTGAAATGTCTTTACTAGTGCAGCATTTTCAACTTTCGTTTCATAGTAAATTTAATATGCGGTGAATTCTCCAGGCAGTAACGTTACATTTAGCGACATCCTATAAACTACCTCAGATCCTTTTCTATGTCGTCATGTTCTAATTATATAATTGGAAAAACATCTGCAGAACTACCTGATGCTGTATTAGCCGTGTTGTAATAACTCAGGAAGTTGTTTGTCTACATCGCATCGGAGTACAAATACCTGAAGAACTTTAAACGCTTTCTCAAAATTCTGCCCTTCGAAATACTCTAATGAGCAAAACATTTTCAATGTGGCGAATGGCATATGCATTTAAAAGGAGAGGTCTGCCTGGTTTGGGATGTGTTCGTGCAGTAAGAAAGGGCGACAAGGTTCCTCTCTCTGGAATAACCATGCATAATACATGTAGAGTGGCTAAGAAAACAACTTAATGCACTAGGATTTAATATGACACCACAACTTTAAATGGCTTATTAATATACGTGGTATTTGTACGATGTTATGAAGTTGGTCCACAACGATTGTTATCCTAGAAATTATTTTAATTCATTTATTTTTATTTCAAGGTGATTTCGGTACACAAACTCAATGGAAAAACGTCCAGTTTTAATGCAGACACAGTAGGACATGTTATCTTTGTTATTTTATATCACTGAATTAAGCTGAAATAGTGAAATGCTTGTCTGGTATCAATCAGTGGTGGATCCAAGAGGGAGAAAGGGGGAGCTAATGGACTTAAGTCCCTCTCTTGGAGCTAGATTTTTCTCAAGATAAAATATTATTATGATATTTGAATGAATAGTGTAATGTGGGTGATAGATGTCTGTCATGGTGGACGAAACACTCGATCCTTTATGTACGACATAGAAAAAAATCACACCGGGTAAGATCTGGGCTTCTTAGGGGCCAGTGATGAAGAGCCTGGTCACCAACTGCTCGTCAACCAATCCAGCGTTGCGGCAACGTCTCATTCAGGTATCCGCGAACAGCTAGATACCAATGGGTTGGTGCACCATAAAGGAAACATCAGACCGTCCCCTTCACATTGACCTGTCGAATGCGAGCTCACTACTCCCTCACCACCTCAATTCGAGAGTAGTTACGAACGCCATCCAAACCGTAACACCAGACATGCTGATAAGAGCGTGGAACGAGATTCATTATCGCGTAGATGTCGTTCAGGCCGCTCATGGTGGTCACATCGAACATTTATGAATGTATGGTAAACAAACTTCACTGTTCCACGGTTAATTTGATTGGTCAATCAAGATTATAGGTTGTTTTGTTTTGATATTATAGACCTTCAAATTTGGGGTATTCTTTTATACTCAGCCTGTGTAGTAATATAAAATGTTTCAATTATTTAGACATACCCTCCACAAAGTTTTGAATTTTATATGTTGAATTAAAACTTTATATGTACTGGTAAGCATGTGATTTGATCATAACGCACAGCTCTCTACCCCTCAAACAGTTTCCTCCCTAATGGCTTTCTAGATCCACCATTGGGTAAAATGCCGCTTTGGGTTTCACACACCAAGCGAGCTGGTGCAACGGTAAGAAATAAAACCCGCATTCGGAATAAGACGGGTTCGCTTTCCGTTTCATTCATCTTGATTTTGGGTTTCCATAGTTTCTTGAAATGACTCCATGAGAATGCCAGGGTGGTTTCTTAATATAGGCCATGGCCTAACCCTTTCCCGCTTCTCACTGTCCGAGCTTCGTTACGTCTCTTATAAGCCATCTGTCGAAAATAAATAAAGTTCGGTTCAGATATATGCCGCCCAGCGACATCATACATGAACTGTACTAGAGCGTGTGCGAAGTGCACTTTAAAAGAAACACATATGAACATTGTCATACGAACGAAGTATGTACTAAAGACGAAGTAGACTTATATTCGTCTGCTGTCCAAGTCCCCAGCGTTGTCTTAAGAAATCCCTAAATAACTCTCAAATCCACGAGTTAAAACAATGATGTGACTTACATTTCCATTGGTTTATCTCAAACCCACAGTTTTACAAAAAAAATATTACATTTTGCGTAACTTGATTATATCGTAGTTGGCTTATAACGTAGTCAAAAGTAGTGTACTAGCATACCAAGGTACGTAGTTTAGTAAACAGTCGAAGCCACGTAGCTTTGAAAGTTTTTTTTAGGCAGAAAGCAGCTCAATGTTGAGACACAGAGATTGATTAACTGCGCAGCTGGCATGTGTACTCTTCCCCATGTTCACTCTACGGAATAGAGCACATATCAGATGACTCGGGAATATTGTGAAGACATGCTGCACGTAGTGTTATATTCAGTATATCCAGACTGCCATAAACAAAAATAATTAATGAAAATTTTGTACTGACGGCTGAATCTAATCTTCTGCTATAAAACTGAAAAAAAGTCAATAATGCTTTCCAGCATAAAATAAAAAAACGCATTTATTCACAAGCTGAATGCCATTATTTCTTGCGATCTTACATTTTTATACCCTTTTGTGTATTATATACCGACACTAAACAAAATTCCTTTAAGTATTATTTTTTTCAATAATTGAAGTAGTAAAACACATGATAACACAAAAAGAAATAATGTAGAGCATGGAAACAGTTAATACAAATTTCTGACCTAGAACTGATGTCGGCGCCCCAAAACGTAATCTAACGTATCTTACAGTAAACTATTAGCCATACATATTTCTAATTAATTAGTTTCACAGTGAGAACATACATGAGCATACTTTGCCGGCAGAAATCTCCCTTCGTCTTACGGAGTATTAGAAATTAAAACGAGGTGCAGACGCACGTGGTTAAAACATTATCTTAACGGTAGTTGTCAGTAGAGCCATGTTTTGGTTTTCGCCTAGCAAAGGAGTCTTGTTGCTCTTTGGACATACAAAATAATGTGCGTTACTTAGACCTATTCCTTTCAAATTTCCCTGACGAAGAATTCTAACACGATCCCTTCTTTAAGACGAACAAAACAATTAAGTGAACATAAATAAAAATTATGTTAATAATGTACACAAATTACTGTAGTTGTTTGTAAATAATTGGAATTATAAACAGCCCAAAACATTACAGGTCCTAATGGAATATCAATGACAAAATATAGCTAACTATTTTAATAAGTTAAACAAAAATTTATTTATATGGAGTTTGAAGAGTACAATAATTGTTTCAAGTTAAGGTAACACCATAATTTAAAAGATATGTATTTGAAAAACGTTTTATCACATAGGGCATAGGGACACAGGCATAAATAAAAATTAGCAATACTGGCTGTCACTAGTTATGAGATATCGCCAGCTAACTGACTGAAACGCAGGCGAAACTATATTTTACTCGAAGTTTGTTAGAACATAATTAAAAATATATAATTTATATTAAAAATTAAACATTGTGCAGTCTTATATGGTTCGTAGACGTTGCAGACTGGTACTATTCACGTAAAATTTTACCAGTGAAATAAGTGGGGTATCGTTTAATGAAAAAGAGGCAGAAATTATTTCAAAACACGAGTAGGTAATTCGTAAATAGGGTCAGTGAGCCATATGGTTCCATTCGTTTTCACTTCATTATAAATAACACCAAATTTTAATTAAATTTATGTATGAAATTAAACTTCCTTGAACGTAGTATTCGGAGGAAAAACCACTGTTATAAAACTGGTTAAAAAACCCGTACGTTTAAGAAACAATGCTTTCTGCAGCATGACGCCATATACTTGTGAGGCAATAAAAGAAAGTGGGAATCATACTAGACAATACCGCCGGTAGGTGGGTTTTCTCGGGATCTCCAGTTCCTCCCACCCTTGCAATCCGGCGTTGCCCCATATCCACCTCTCTTCACCTACATCGGCTCTCAAGTCCCCGATTTTAAGGCTCTGCTACCTCTTTTGCAGAAATTCGTCGTTTTCGTTTCATAATTTCCGTTTCAGAGGTATTGTTGGAGATGTTTGATTATAGAAAATTTACAATTTACTAGTTGTTTGATTCGTTTGTATAAAATTTTCACTAAGTGATATTTTCTGCTTGCAAAAAGGCGAGAACTCATTGATAAAAAATATATATGTTCTCCACTTTTTACAGCAAGCAGATAACAGACAATTACAATTAAGTACAAATATATTAAACAAATCGTAAAATGTAAATGTTCTATAATCGTACATTGTCAATCATTACTATGAATCCGAACTTACGACGCGAAAACGCAGAATTTCTGCAAAGGGGTGAAGTGAAGCCTAGCCGTAAGTGCCACCCAGGCCTCTTCACTCCACTCCACAGTAAATTAAAGCGTTGAGATAAATCATTAGATGTTGATAGGGATGTTGGCACATAACGCTGAAAAAAGGAGACACGTGAGACACTGGACACAACTTGGGTTGCGCGGCAGTTGTAACAAGCGCGGCGTCCCCATTGGCGTTGCCTGTGTGCAGATGGGCGTAACGACGCCGGAGCGCCGCCGGTCTGCGTAAACTCCCGCGTTCGTTACACAACTGCCCCGCCATTGTTGGCCCCCTCACCCTCCCGTTATCCAATGACAAGCGCGCGCCGATTGAATAATCTTCCCCGTCGCGAAATGAAAACGTCAGCGGTATGAGGGAATGCTCTCGCGGGTGGAATAAGGCGGAGGGGAGGGAGGGAACGCGAAATTGCCGTATCGAAAATATCGTGCTTCGTTGTCCACGTAGCGAGGGGCGAGTTGAATCCCGCCAGCTCATCGAGGGGTCGCGATTTTCAGCAGCGGCCTCCCGCTGATTACCCCCGCAGCTTGGTCCGAGAGAGCTCAATTAACCAGCTAGCTATGAGCGGATTGCCGCCGCTTTACTTGCCCCGGCGCTCTGGACCTTTTATCCCGGCCGCACGGAATTATTACGTAATTAAAGGGTGCGTAACGTCGGGTTGTTAATGACGACCTCGTCAAATGGGGCCGCTGAATGTGCCTCTTAAAATTATTTCTGGCCCCATTAAATGCGTACAGGATTTATTGCATTCTCTATGTCATAAAGCAGAAAGGCCCATATAAAAATTGTAAGTTGTCGTTGCTGGACGAAGTAATACATGGTACAAATATTTTTTAATGAAATTCTGAAAATATTAGATATTAGGTAGGCCTTGAAGTCTTGTTCAGCGGAGCGTTCTTACACAGGTTACGCATGCGCTAGTGATACAGTAACACGGATATTGAAAGCATGCGAAATGTTTGTTGGTGTTGTTGATGTCACAGAAAAATAAACGTGTGTTTAACTTGATAATCATAGCTTGATTACAATTAATTCACTGATCAGTCGTGCCTGGTTCAGAGTCCACACTAATGCAACAAAAGCGTCGAAACTTTTCTGTACAACGTATTTTGCAGTGTACGGAGCACGTTCATGCCTTGGGTTTTTTTTTTTTTTTCGTTCAATGTGTGCAGCGAGGTGCGTGTAGGAACTCTCCGTTGAACATCTCCCAGCGGATGAAACAACCTACCCCACCACAGCTACAGTCAAATACAAACACCTATGAACACCCCCTTATATCTTAAAAAGTGCTAGTCGGGTTTTCAAAATAAGCACGTCACTTAACTCGCTGCTTAATAACATGTTACGGTATTACGAGAAATGAATATATTCCCATTTTAAAAAAAAAGGCAAAATTGATACCGTTATCTCAGTAATTAATTACATTTCGGAACATACATAGCCGGTTTATTATGGGCCCCATAGTGTAATTTACGAATTTGCAATCGAAATTTCGATACCTTCAGTGGTTCGGAAAATATATGGGGTAATTATCTTAGCTGAATAAGCCAGTATGTAAAATATTGCCATATAATTACGTATATATGCTTACTGCCTGAAAGTTAGGGTCCGGTCTTGCACGTATTATTCTTGGTCATATTATCATGTGAGTATTTTAGAAGAGAAAGTAGCTATGTAGTTAACGCACTAAAATGCCGTCGTTTGTTAGTAACATTTCGGGGGGAGGGGGGGTGCTTGCAGTACAGGACGCTGGGCCACTCGCCACTTGCACACCTCAGTCTGTTCTTATACAGTGCGCAAATTCAAGACATAGTTTTTTTTACCAATAGTAACAGAAAATCCCTTTACACTTATATCCGGAAACGTATTTTTATGTCAAATAATTGTGTTCAAAGTTTTGGAGTACAACACCTGCAGAACAAGGCTGTTCGATCATTCGTGTAGGACAATTTGGATAGGAAGTAGGCACGGGACGCTTCGTTTGTAGTGTCGCGCGCCTACGACCTATGCAATTTGTCCTACACCCGTGATAGCACAGCCTTGTTCTCCAAACGTGGTATGTCACAGCTTGGATACAATTAAATTATATAAAAATACTTTTCTGGATTGTATTACGATCCGTCCAAAGAAACTATGTCTGGAGTTTGGGAATTGAGTTTTTGAACATCCTGTATACATCCAATAAGTTGTTTGAAGTTGTTCAGATGTCAAACGTTTGCGAGTTCGTAGTTTGTTTTGCCCTTTAAGGGTCCCGAGTGGTCTTCCGCGTTTGAGCTCAAGAAGCAAGGGAGCTATAAGGACGACAGTGACACGCGAATCAAGTGAGCAATCGCCACTATGTGCAAGGCTCTGAACTGGCGTGCAGTGTTCTCGTCACCGTCATGCAGCGAATACGTGTGAAACATTAATGAATAGCCGTATCATTTTATTGGAAGGAAGTGTGTAGCAGAATTCAGTACAGGTATCTAGAGTACTTTTGTGTGTGTCTGACCCAAATGTTTAAAGATATAGCGTTTCCAAAAGGCCGTTTTTAGCTACGTTGGGGTACTCCGTAATGGTGTTTCTACAGTTTATAGTGTCTTGAAAGTAATCGACGGGCATAATATTTTCGTATATCAGCACATTCTACACATTTTAAATAGTTACCGTAAGAAACAAGAAGTTACTTATATAACTATGAGCCTACTTTCCTCAGCATGAGTGCAATTAATTTTTTTATAAGTTCTTAAAAACTAAGTTGGTAGATAGGAATTGACTTCTCTTTGAAAGCAATTCATTAGAAATTAAACCAGAATATCATGCAACAGTAGTAAGACAATTACAAATATACACCTGCCTTATCCGGGACTTCAACCCAGTAAACCTCGTACAGTAAGTTAGTGTGCAATCAACTGCATTACGAAGCTCGGAATCGTAGCATCAACTTCGGATTTAATCAGTCTAATGTTTCAAATAATAGGGTTTACTAACCTAAATCATTGCCATGGCTGTCATTTTGAAAATAATTGACTGAGACAAATAAAACTTACAAGTTTATATGGCCTACCGTAGGGCTGTATGTGTGAAGAATTCGGTGGAAATCTGTTGATTTCCCTCTGAGATATGGCATGAAAACTTTATTTTCTTATTTCGTGCTGTCTTATTAAACTGCCTAAAAAGAGGCTCTGTTGACGATGCTTCTAATGTATATTGTCAACATACAAATTTTGGTTGAATTTGGTTAAATTGTTAAATATATGTTGCAAACTTACCTAATTTCTTTATGTAGCCGCCATTTTGAACATCGTTGTTTAGCCCACTTAAATCGCGAAGGTATATATGGCCTTCGGTAGCATTTGTGGTGTGCAAAATTTGGTTAAAATTAAGTGAACTGTTTCAGAAATACGGTGAAATGTTCGATTTTTTAACTGACACTATTTCCCAAATATATTGGGAAAATTGTATCTCTGTATGCAAAATTGATGCTTCTAATGAATACCGCTAGAGTACAAAATTTAGTTGCATTTTGTTGACATTTTAATAGAAACAATATACTAAATTAATACTTATATTAACACCGATAAAAAAAGAACTGCTGCACTTCAAACATGTCAGTTTACATACCATAATGTAGCACTACTTGCGTGTAACATTTCGTGGGAATCGGTTGATTGGTCCTCGAAATATGGCATAAAACCTCCTTAATTTCAATGTGACGATCTTCGTAAATAGAGGATAACATATTATGTATTAGCACATATTATGCATTAGCACATTTGATGAGTAAATACATGCCAGTGTACAAAGTTAAGTTACAATATATTACATAGTTTCGTAGATATAGCACACAAAACTAAAATGATTTTACTGCCGCCATTCTGAAAATAAGTGTGTCGTACTTAAAATTAATTATATATATATTAATATGGCCTATTGCAGTACAAATTTATATTTTTATTCGTGGGGCTATATTACAAAATTGTAGATACATGAGGTTCTGTATAGACATATTTTATGGTTAAATAGTTAAGTGAGAATTTGTTTCGTCAATAAAATATACTGAGCTAAAATATTTATATAGCCACACTTTTGAAAATAAGTGCCTCACCTACATAAAAAAAAACCAGTTTACACCAACTTCTGCAGTACTATTTGTTTGGCAATTTTGGTAGGAATCTGCTTCCCCAGATATGAAAGAAATTTCATTTTTTCGCATGGCAATATCTTTCAAAATGGAGGCCAAATTTGCAACGTGTAAATAATTTTTGTAGTTTTAATATCTACTGTCAGTATAAAAAGTTAAGTTGGAATAGATTACATGGCTTAGACAATGTAGCATTCAAAGTTAAAATGGCTATATGACCGCCATTTTGAATTTAGGTGCCTGACTTACATAAAACAAGCAGTTTTACATCATCTTCCGCAGTACTACTTGTTTGCCAAATTTGATAGTAATATGCAAATTGATTTCCTAGATATGACTTAAAAAGTTCTTTTCAAATGGTGCTATCTTAAAAAATGGCGAACAAAAGATGCTCCGTGTAGATACAGTTGATAGTTGTAATATCTACTGCCAATATACAAAGTTAAGTTGGACATAGCATTTTAAGCTAAAATGGCTAAATTGCCGGCATTTTGAAAATTTTTGTATAGCATGCTCAAAACATATAACTTAACATCATCCCCGTCAGTACTCCTTGTTTGTCAAATTTAGTAAGAATATGTTAATTGGTTACCGAGATACGACATTAAAATTTTATTTATTCCAATAGCGCTATCTTATAAAATGGCCAACAAAAGTGGTTATGTGGTGGTATGTATGATACTTGTAATCGATACTTTCAGTATGCAGAATTTGGTCGAAATCGGTCGAATAGTATGGTAGTTATACCACACAAACCTAAAATATTCGTATGGCCGCCATTTAGAATATCAGTACCTTATAATGTATTATCATAGTATTATTTACATGTCAAATTTGGAGAGAATTAGTGCAATAGTTTTAGAAAAATAATGCAATGTATATTTTTTTTTTATTTAGCGCTATTCTGCAAAATGGCTTACCAAAATCAATATACGTCTCAAAATTTAATTCTAAGTAGGTGCTCTGCCAGAATACATATTTGGTTTAAATCAGTCGAATAGTACCCGAAATATGACATATCATACTAAATTTTTTAGTGGCCGCCATTTTGAAAGGAATTACCCGGTGTGGTTAAAAACTGTAAGTCAGGTGTCCTTACTAAGTGCTGTATTTGTACCGAGTTTTGGGGACGCACACACACCCAGACACACACAGACACGCACATATACACACATTCATACAAACAGACACACAGACAGGGAAAAGATCTCATAAGCCGCTCTTTCCTTCGGAAAGTAGGCTAAAAAATTATTTCAAACACTGCATCGCAGTTGAAGCGTCAGAAAAGCCGGCCCCTTAAACATAAATGGCCGTGCTTTTAACACATTTAAAGTCTGATCAGGTAATATGTTCTATCATTAACAGTAATAATATTATAAAATCGGTTTTCCAAAGACGTGGTTCCCAGTTCATCGTCACGGAATTCACTTGGAACTGTGAACAATTTCTAGAGTAGAGTGGAGAGATTTGGGCGGCTCTTAACATCGAGGTCTTCAGCCGATGAGAATGAAGTGAGGTGAGTATGGAGCAGCGCCGTAATGCAAGAGCGGGGGAAACAGAAGACCCCGAGAAAACCCGCCGACCAGCAACATCGTCCAGCACGATGCCTACACGCAAAAACCCTGGAGCGACCATGCCGGTAATCGAACCCGGTTCACCGAGGTGGTGGACGAGTAGTTTAACCACTACACCACCGCGGCCCCAACAACTTCATCAGCATGCCATCTAAATGGGACTCAGATATCCGTGGGAATCCCACGCTATTCTACCACTGGATGTGATCTGTGGCAGATACGTATGCGGACACGCGCATATGAGATATTATGTGAAGTTGCTGCTTTCGCAGAGACGAAATTGCGTGGCGATTCCTTTGATGTGAGCGTAGGCATTCTCTGATTTGTTGCACGAGGCTCTGGGAATGCACCTGATATTTGATTGGCTACTGCGTGCTGCGAAAGCTTCCCTATTGGTTGTTCTGCCGGCTGGCTAGTAGGATATCGCGCGCTGATTGGCAAACGGCATTCCAACATTTTCCATCTGGTGTCGCCATTTTTCTGGCGCGTGCGTTTGAAGTTCGCAGTATATACGGTTGTTTCACTTCTGTACTTCGTGGATCTGGTCTTCGTTCGTTGCCTTATTCACGCGGTCAGCGACCTGTGACTCGCCGACACTACTGTACAATGAGGCATCATCACTGGCGTAAAAGACTAAACATGCTCAAGATGTCAGTACTTCAGAGAATTATACTCTGTAGCACAGAGTAATGATTTAAAACATTAAAAATTATAATGGTATGTGTATTCTATTATTACTAACCAAATAATGTAAAACCGTTATTGTTGCCATGTTTTTGGTGTCGTCCGTTACAGGCAGGAACGTATGTGTAATCATGTTTTATATCACGCCTAAATTATTTTTCTATACGAGTTACTTCCACTGTGGAGATAATGCATTAAAAAAAACGAGTAATATTTAATTCAGTGCACCAGCTATAGAGGTGGGCTTGAGCACCGAGGTGAAACCTTATTACCCGCCCTGACTCGCAGAAACAGAACCTCGTACACTAACTAGGCTGAGCAGTGCGAAACATGGCGATTGTTACTATCATCTACTTTGCAAGAACCAATTACAGCTGTTTAGGGAGCCTACTTACTTGGTTCTTGAACTGCGTTTCAGTGTTTGAATTTTATTTAAACAACACTATTAAACATGTGTCTAGTGTTCTGATTTACGAAAAGAACACGCCCTTCAGACTATGCCTGTCGATTACTTTCAAGACACCATACGCGTTAGAAACACCGTTTCGGAGAACTTCAACATATCTAAAAACGGCTTTTTGAAAGCGCTGTATGTGAAAATATTCGGACCAATTACACACAAATGTACTCGAGGGACGTGCATTGAATCCTGCTACATCATAATCTGACTTCGGGCAAATTATTATTGTTTAGAATAGCGAACTTGTTTTTTTTTTCTTTTCTAACTATAGATGAAAATCTCTTATGTGGGACAGTCTCGACGCAAAAAGCGACCCACAACGCTGGCTATGGAATCGCTCCAACGCGTTACCGAGCGTGGGGCGGGTAGTACAGGCCCGAAGCAGCTTCGTAACTCCACGTCCTTCCGAAAAATAGACACACGAAACAAAAACCCGCCACAAACCGTTCCCGGTGTAACGGTTTTGTACCGTCAGAAATAATATGGAGTAGAGTGCGCATACCAGTTACGCAGTGACCACTCTCCGTGTTCCGAAAGTAAATTGATTTATTTTTCCAAAAGCAATTACCAAAACAAAAATTTAGAAAACTATTTATGTATGCAACAGCTTTTAAACCTTTTCACACGTCTTTTGACCTAGTTTTAATGCAACTAGAATATTCTCAAGTCAGTCGAAATATTTTATTTGTATGAAAGGACGTGTCTGTTGAAGAAAACATTTAGAAACAAGCACGTAAATCACTGTCGACTGTGTTATTTTGACAGTTGCGTCGGCAGTGGGTGGGTCAGTGTTGAGGACATGCGCAGAAGACGAAAAACGGTCTACGTGGGCTTTGTTGTATGCTTCACACCTGCCCGCAGCTTCAAGCGTGATAGAAACTGCGCAGGTGAGGGGACGCGGCACTGTGTTTGCTGAAGAGGCGCACGTAGGCGTGATTCGTCTGCCAGCCAAGCCCCGGCCGCACGTGACTCGTCGGCCAACGTCGACAAATGTTGGTTTCCCTGGCTTCGTGCTTACATACAGTGCCTTGTTTGCTGTTAATTGAGCTTAAAGGCTATTTTGAAATCCTAGATTGAGTACTTTGGTAATTGTGAAGAGTAGGAGCTTTCCTAAAATCCTAAGAAAAAAAAATAGAAATTGGTATTATTCGTACTACTTGCCATGCTGAAACATAATCGTATAGTCAAAGTGCATATAGTCTATTCGCAGTATCTTCCCACATTTTGAATAAAAGCTTTGAAAAATCATCCCACGAATGACGCTTTAAATTGTTCCTAAAAATGCGAGTTATCACAAGTCTTTCATACTTTTGTAAACATACAATTATCCTATTTTTGGTTCAATTTAACTTTAACTTATAATACGTCTTTAAACTAAAATTATTTATTCATAATAAATACAATTAAAACAGAGAGAAAGTGGGTATGTTGGCAATCCGTGGAGAAATAGTTCTTATGCAACATGTTATTAAACTCATTGCGCCCAAATGCTGTGCGTTGTCCCTTTGGTTTAATTTTCTAGGCTTGATTAAGCCTTGTTTCCATGAGGCGGAAGAATAGCCTATAATTAGAACTTTAGCAGGGCTTCAGAAAAACTGGAAGTAATCGTGAATGGACTATGTATCTAGTATTATAGCCGTGAAGCCTATCAAGATCAAGGAAATTGTGTGATAAAAATCGTAAAAAAAACGTAAGAAATTACTACTACAAAATCTGAATAGCAATACAAATCATAAATACACCCAAATTGGCTCCAGGAACGTAAATTCACTCTGCTTCATGAGTAAATGGTAAATTGGTAAGGTCCTCGGCGCTCGCCATTGCTCGCGCTCTAGGAAGAAGAGCGGAGCAGATTTGCATGAATTCACTTTCGTGGATCCAGTTGGTAGTCGGTACAAAGTCTTAACATTGCAAACCTCAAATAAATTTAATGGAAAGACCTGATGCCATCACCAACATCGGCAAAATAAGAAAACCTTAAACCACTCACCTCGCGACAGAAGGTGGCACAAACATCCACGACGGTGTGCAGAGAAAAAAGCATTTTCGAAATAGATAGTTGTTGCGTTGATACATTGTTAGTAAAAAAAACACTTCTATCTTAAAAATATAGGCAGGACCCTATTCCTTACAAAAAAATACTTTTTAACATTACACTGCTTGTAATTTCAATCCTTACTAATAGAAGGTGCCTTAATGAACCGATGCGGCCAAAAATAATGACTTTCTACTACCAGTTCAATAACAGTAACTCAGAGAATTACTAAATACTCGAAAAGACAAGCCAAAGACATCGGTTGTTATTCAAAGTTTGTATATTTCCACCGAGCACACTTAAGTCTGACGACTCTCAACTCCCGATGTACTTGAACGTCCGCACATACTTAAGGTAATAAATGTCAACACCGTCATTAAAAAAATGATCTACGAACGCACGCGCCATAATCCGCACTCCTCAAATTCTTCAGCTAAAGTAACGGAAAAACGTCTCGAAATAGTTGCGCGCATTTCCGTCCCTTCAATTAGCTTTTTTCACGTCAGTTTTGCATTATAGGACTAAAGGAACATAGCGGATCACGTAAACAACAGGAGTTAACACATGTGACTATATTAAATGTTTACTACTCAAACCAAGAAACGTAATATGACGTGATCGCTCCATATCAACTCGGTAGGTTTTGCAAATGCCAAAAACGCAAAACTCTTACTACACAGACATACTTTAATAAAATCCGTGGTTATTCATCACAGACACTTCTTCCCTGCCGTTGTGTAATCTTTTTCTGCATGCAGAAATACACATTGCTGTGGACACCAATGCTGTTACAAGTATTGAACTAGAACCTACTATTACATCAGTTTTTACTGTGATGTGTGTAAGTAGATGAAACCAATTTAATTTACCACAAATTTAAGAAATTAACTTTTAATAAGACGTTAATACAGAGAAGTAGCTTTACTTTCGATGCAAATTTTACACCCAATATGCCACTGAAATGTTTACATCAAAATGTATGTCGTTACCGCACATAAGTTTTTAATGATTGGTTTCAAACCGGTAGCAAGCACTAGCAAGCAGAGATTTAAAAAAAAATTATTTTTACAACATAAACTGTTTGGATGAAAGTAAATGAATTTTGGGACCGGGATCACACCTTGATAATTTTTAAGGGGAAATATTTCGAAAGTCGTTTCCGTACGTGATGAAATATGTTTACGTAACTGCCGAGTTGCAAAAAGTGTGCCTGTATTGAGTCTCAGAATCACCGTCGTCTACATCAGAATATTAGAGCTCTGCTAAGTTTCTTGATAGTTATGATCACTATAACCGTCACGTCCGAAATGATGGGTTCATTTTGAATTTTTTTCACCTGGGTTTGTGGTGTAAAATATTTTTTATCGTTCGTATTCCCGCAGTTTGTAGGTTCTGTCGACGTTGCAATTTATTTTCTCTTAGACTTTTGTATCCTAGTTAAAGGCATTCTGTGGTCGCTTGCAGCCGACCACCGTGTAAACTTTTTGTTGATACTTGTTCTTGTTTTGATATGTTCTGTATTTGCGGTATCTGACTTTGGCTTTAACCATTGCTACTTGCTTGTTGGTCGTGTTCTTTTGCTATCGAGGCACGACTTCTATCTATTTTATTTTCGTCTGCCATTGCCAGGTAATGGACAAAGCGTTGACCTACAATAACACGTGCATGTTATAGACGAATTCTTATTTCTATATTTTTCTGAGTAACGCAGGAAACAAACGACTGTAGTAAAAACGGACATTTATTTACTTCATTGTGAATTAGAACACATTGGGAAATAACATTTTTAATTACAGAATATGAATACTTACACATGCGCCTGATATTATTAATTTCTTTGGTTATAAAAATTAATAATTAAAAGTATAGAATCTGGCAGGTAAAGTCTTAAAGATATGCTAGCATTTCCATAAAAACAACTATTTAAAAATGCATGAACTTACTTGTATCAATAAAACAAACACAGAATTTTATTTATGGGTATACTTTCCTGTTTACGCATTATTTTTACCTGTGCTAATTATTCAGTTTCTGCATGTCGGTCAGTTGATTATTTTCATGATCTAACAGCGATACGTTGTATAAAAATCCTAATTCGATTCATTCCGTGATGTTAACTGTATCTAAAGACTGAGAAATTGGGAAGTTGGAAATTAACGATATGCACTACCCTTTGTCTGGGTGTTGGAAACCCTCTAGGTGAAAAGTAGGAAATTTTTTTTGTAATAACAATGCAGAAAAGAAAATGCACTTTATAATCGTATTATCAATGTTGTTAGTATTTTAGACAGCATGTAAAATTAATCTCAAAAATGTGCAAACCGTCTTCCGAGTAACATTAAATAAAAAGCGGACAGACTATGGCTTCGGTATCTCCTATTAGATATCAAGTCAGAGTTCTGGAGCGCATCGATAAAATAACATTTAATTTAGTTTTTATTTCAGATTTCAGTAAAAATAAAAAATTAACAAATTCATACAGAATTTGCAATTTCTTAAAAAATGGGGAAAACATAAAAATTCAAGATTTTGTCATAAATCCCAAAAGAAACAATGAAACTTCATATATTACAGTTTCAAGTAAAAAAATTTAAAACTGAAGAGTCTAACGCAATTCATAAATAAAACGAAAACCAATTATTTTAAAGCAAAAAAAATGGAAAATGATGTATATAAAAATAATTACTTAAACAGATTATTTCTTGTCAGGTAAATATTATATTAATTTTTGTGCTTAAATAAAAAACCTAAGAGAAAAAATCATATTAATACAAAATTTTTTAAAATAATTTTTATTTTTATTTTTTTTCAATTACCTTGTGCAAAGTGTTAAAAACTTTAACTATACATGTTACTCGAGATATTATAAAAAATTGTAATGAATTTTAATTATAATACTTTCCCAGTAGCAGCCTATGTTAGACCAACGCAGCGCTGCCATTTGGTCGGGAAGGATTAAACATTGCCTATTTAAGTAAGCATAATTGTAAATCATAGAGATAACGTTGCCTTGTAACAATGTTTTGATAACAAGGAAAAGAGTAATTTCTTCTTCTCTGTAGAAATAAGGTCCAAGATTTGCGCATATCGTAGGTATATAAATACGTGACTCTTGAAAAAGAAACGGAGGGTGTCTAAAAAAGGAAACTCATCATCGTAGATGAACTAGTGTTCGTTTAAGTGACAATAACCCGAGAAGAAAAAAGGAAGTAGCATGGATACCTGGCAATCTGTATTTCGAAGAATATACATAAATGCCGAGACGCAGTGCTCATTAATTTGTTGAAGATTTACTTTTACTTCTCGCTTTGTATCCTTCTGCAGTACGAGAAAATAACATCGCAGTGGGCCTAATAACTTTATTCGTGCATTATTCATTTGAAGCAGTGGAATTGTTTCGGAATTAAATTCATACTCTAATATGTATAAAACAAATACTAAGTTAAGTGACCGCAAAATTTAACATTACACTGCTAACAACTACTTTTATTAATTCGTTGACAAATTAACTAGGAGCCTGGATGCAAGTGTGTAATGTAGATGTGTAATCATGAGCAGTGATTTTCTTTAAATAGTTGTTTGTAAAGGTCTCACTTTACTGTGAACAGTCTTTAATACAAAATGTAAACGTAAAACAGTTAATCGTTGTTTTTTTCACATTTAATTTACTTCCAAACTAACATCTGTCATCGTGACGGGTTTTGCAAAATTGTGGGTGTAAGTGAATTACTCGGTAGTACCGAGGATGATAAACCTGCACAGGGCGGCTGCAGCTTTGCAATCCGATTACGGCGCGATGGTGCTTGTGGTCGCGAGAGGAGAGGGGTTGTTTGTAAACAGACGACGCGATGCACGGGGGTGGTAACGCGAGGAGGAAGTGGGGACGGCCTCATTAAAAGTAAGTGTTGTCCGCGACTTGTTATTTTTACTTACGATGGCGCTTGTTACCGGAGGCAGCCATTTTGCCTCACCGCGCCGCATCCTGGAACTAATTTGCTGGCGGCCTGCTCTCACGGTAACGACCAAAGTTTGAGGTTCTCGTTGCGTGGTTAGGTAACAAGAAAGCTCAATACGGCGCCTGCATTGTTCTACCGGTCTCCGAACTGCTTCTAAAACTCTAGCTCGTACATTTTGTCATGCTGGAGGATGTTCGTGAAATGGTNTCCTTTATACCCACCATCGCCAACATTAGTTTAATGTTTTTTAGTGGAGGTTCGAGGTAAGGGTAGGACATAATGCGTTTCAGAGCTGGGCCTATTCCCCTGTAAGGTAAGAGTGGACTGTCGTGGCCACAGTATAGGTACCCACGGCTGTTTTCCTGAACGTACTTAACTGCTGTATTTAGGCATCCAATGTAGACCCTCTAACAGAAAGGTGTAACCACCGTGTAGTAACAAATAAAAACTTTGGCACTTGTGCGTTACGTTTTAGCGATCACTGGTACCTAGGACTCAAAGACTACATGGATATTACTTATGATGCAATTTATTGGGGTTCATTGTTATTTGTCATATTGGTCCCTCCGTATTATTTCGTTAGACTCTTAAAAGCTTGTAACTGCAAATGAAGTTAGTGTCTCTGCGTGGCCTCCGCAACCAAACTAACAACATCCTTATTCAAAGTTTTTTTTTCACTTTATTCATTTCGATAGACATGACGAAACGAACTTCATGTAACAGGGAATGGAAGTAAGTTTGCCACCACTTTTTCAAGGGTGTGACGTTCGATATTTATTTTATTAATAAAATATTTGTCATTAGGCTCTTTGATCTATAAGTTGGTATCTGAAGATTTTCGATGATAGATATGTTTTATGCAACCATTGCTGCGACAGTTGCAGTGAAACACGAATGCGCGTGTAACATGTAAATGACAATTAGAAGTATTCCTTTTTAGTAAGTGCTAGTAAATAACTTAGGAAGGTTCGTTACTGCTGGTGACTAGGTTACAACATTTCCTGCACTCTCAAAAATATATGGTTCAGACTAATGACAATTGGCTCAATTTTTTGTCGTTGCTACAGTCTTTGAACTTCGTGACAAACTCGGCTGGGCGAAAATACTCTCTCGGTGAAATACTTCCGGTGACCCGCAATCTTCAATGTGTCGCTTTAATTCCGCAAAACCTACAGGTAAGTAGGCAAGACTTAAACATCTCGTCGACAGCGAGGTCATTAGAGATGGAGAAAACTGCTCAGAGAAGTAGAAACGGGGAGGGAATCGGCCTTGAACTGTAGGAATAAACCATCCCAGCATTCGCCTAGAATGATTTCGAGAAACCATGGAAAACCGAAATCAAAATGGCTGGACCTGGATTTGAACTCAGGTCGTCCATTATGCGAGATCAAAGGTTTAATATTGCGCCACCTTGCTCGTCGAAACCTACAGGATATAAGCCACAGCGACTCTCCGGGAGTATGGAAGTATCCCACCACTAATTATGTGGTCACAGGAAGCGTACATTGTCGGAGGCAGTCCCCGTCGCGTGGGCCTACTACTGCTCACGAAATTTGGTGCTAGGGGCCTCAATGGTGTATCGGTTAGAAGGCTCGTCTTCCACCAAGGCGAACCGGGTTCGAATCCCAGCTGGGTCGCTCCCGGATTTTCGCACGGGGGAATCGTGCCAAACGCAGCCGCTGTTTGGCGGGCGGGTTTTATCGCTGATTTCCCGTTTCTCCCGCCCTTGCATCCCAGCGCTGCTTCATACTCACCTCGCTTCACCTTTATCGGCTCTCAAGACCTCGATTTTACGAGCTGCTAAAACCTCACCACTGGCATTTACACCACTGGCATTTAGCCAACGAGTCCATCTAGCACCAAAGCTCCCGGCTCCGTGAGTCTTCGGAACGCTGTTGGTTCTAGCCAATGACCACCTTACTCTGCAACTGTCCTTATAGAATATTATACACTGCATCTTCTTGATATTTACCCAGCATTACATTTATGTAATTGGGCAATGGTTGGCAAATCAACTTTTCGATTAGGCTACATTACTGCTGATTAAATCAGTCAGAGTAAACCGCGCTGTGTACTCCACTCCCTTTCATGTCGTTCGACCGATGTTTCTGGCCCAGTTCTTACGGGTCTGAGCTACCAAGTTCCTCTGTCTCCAAGGTCGGTGTACACCATACTGGGTTGAAGAGAAGAGGTGGACAGTGTTAATCACTACAATCTCTTCCGCCCTGTTTAAGTCTTATATTGCAACAGTTAGCGAATCAAATCCGTTATTGTTTACGGCATCTTTTAAACCCTCACAACATCTCTTATATAACTTTAACTGTATTAATATTGGGCTGCACATTAATTTCAAATTGAAATGTGGTTTTTAAAAAAACTGGCTTATTACCATTCAAAAAGTTGTTTAGAATGAAATTAACAGATCTGTTGGTAACAATGTCCATTTTTAAGTGTTTCAAAACCCCAAAAAGAGCGCGTGATCATTCGACCGTTGTTTTTATAGGCGTAAATTTGTGTTATGGCCAACCGTTTGACCACAGCAGCACCATGAGTCGTATGTGAATCACAGATGTGGTGGAAAATTTCATGCTGCGATTTCTACAGTTGATGAGGAGATACTGAATTAAGTGCAAGGTAATATTCTGCGGCGTGTGACCACATGCCAGCGAATAGACGATGGACATTTTGAATATATGATGAGAATCCCTTCCATCCAACAAAGTACTGTGGACCCCTATTATGGACCGCTAGTTTGGCTCGTATTCTTGTACTGTAGAGTGGTGTGCATTAACGTGTACTGTCATTTCATGATGTGTCACATGGGGAACTTTACAATGCATGATTTAATGCATTCATCACAGCACCACCGTTTAGCCGTTGCTGTTCCCCACGCACCCTCGTTCACTAGATTCATGGAGCTGCTGGAGCCAAACGATTGTCCATAACAAAACATGACCAATACAGTTTCTTCCCAGTTTTCGCTTCTTCATGCGAACCCGGTGTTACAATCCACCCTCTTTTTACAGTGTTGAAACTAATTTCTGTACTTGCTGGAGTCTCTCAGTAATCTGAAGATGAATAATAATTATCTTTGTTTGGAGACATCGACGTATGGCGTGAAGTGTCGCAGCTGTTCATGCTCTGTCATTCCGGTCCACCAGCAGCCATCTTGTCCTCCATGTTGGATGTCGGTGACAATTTTGACCTTTGACTTTGATCCGGTAACCTTTGACCTTGAAAACCAAAAAAATCCATAATTAATAATAAGAATTTTAATAAAAATTTGATTAAAAATTTATAAAAATTATTATTTAAAAATTTATTTAAACAAAACTTACAATTCCAGATGTCCCTCATCCTTATGCACAGAAGACAAATGACCCCCACCACCAATTGCTATTGGCTGTTTAGTCGGCAGGTCTCCACCCTCACCACTCCTCAACTATATTCATTTTATCGTATGCAGCCATCTTGATTTTTCGTTTGTAATTTGTTCATACATTGCTGGAGGACGCCAACTTGGATTTCATATGTTTACTTTTAAATTACCTAGGTGGCGCTAGTGTAATAATTATCTATATCGCCAACAGTCGAGTTGACATTTAGCCACCTGGTGGCAGCCATATTTGTTTATGTTTTTAAAGTTTATCTTGCACTGTCGGCGCCTGCTATGTTGGATTCTATTTTCAACGTATAGGGGACGTTAATTGCTCGATTCAGCTGTTGGGTGAGCTGACGGTACTCATATTTATAGACATAGGAAAAAAATATATTTTTTCATCCTATTAAAAAAAATATTTTTAAATCAAAAGTACACATACATGCTTGATGCGGAACTTTTAGTACCTTCATAATTTTTTTAAATGTATGTATTTATTAAAAACTTTAAGTTGTTCAATTTAAAAAATGTTTTTATTTAATTATATAATTTTACATATAGTACAATACTTCTTCATACAAAACTTTTAATAAAATTTATTTTANTGTTTTTATTTAATTATATAATTTTACATATAGTACAATACTTCTTCATACAAAACTTTTAATAAAATTTATTTTATTTCTGTGCCTAATTAAATTTTAAATTTATTATATAAAATTAGGAAAACATAAAATAAAACACAATTTTTTCACCATTAATTTTTATTTAATTAATTTATTACAGTCTTTTATGCATTTCGCTATTCATACTCGTGTTGTCCTTGTGTGAAAATATCGTGACGTTTATTGCACCGGAACACTGTGCAGGGCTGGATTGCATGGGTAACTATACTTTTGAGGTCATCTACCGAAGTCACAAGAGACCGGCTTGCAGCAAACCAGGTACCGAGGTACTGCTGAGAAATGCACTTCGCCTTCACAGGTATTTGCATGTCCAAGTAAATGGTCGCTACTGCTGAACTGCTTACCGCATCTGTCACACAAACATGGCATCCGACTGGGATTCTTGAAGCAATGCAATCTTTCATAGCGCCGTACACTGCCGCCAAAAGCAAATGTCTTATGACAAAAGTGACACTGATAACGACATAGAGGTTCAGGCAAAGACTCGGACAGACCTGTTGGAGATGTAGGAGCTGGAGCTATTGAAGCGGATAACGCTGGCAATAGTGTTTTAGGTACCTCAGCCGAAAAGTTCGATGGCTCCATTGAAGATTTCGTAAGCATCACAGCTGAAGAAATTGACGGTACTGTACCATCTGTAGATGATCGTGCTGCATTGGTGGCAGTAGATGATGGTAGTGACATAGGTGTCACAGCTGAAGAAGTCGATGGCGCCATACCAATCTGAAACGATGGTACTGCACTGGCACAATTAGATGNAGCTGAAGAAGTCGATGGCGCCATACCAATCTGAAACGATGGTACTGCACTGGCACAATTAGATGCTGCTAGTGATGCAGAAATCACATCTGAAGTAGTAGATGACGCTGGTAAAACAGGAGACAACTCACTCGAAGAAGAAATCGATGGGGAGAAACCATCGGCGGGCAATATCCACTTCACTTTAACATAACAGGCAATGGGGCGTAGAAGTTAGTCAAGATGATCAACCTTTCACGTTAGCCGTTGTCAAACCAACCGTCTCTGCTGACCCCCCGTTGATTATTATATACGCGCATGGAAGTCCGGTCACGTTGTATTGAGATTGAACCTATCATATTACACCATTACGACATTTTTCGGACATTGACCAGCCAATCACCGAGTTGCCACGTAATTGCAACTTGCCAATCGCATGTGGGAATTGAGACATCACATGCGGGCATGTAGGAAGGCTTTAGGTGCTTATCATTATATATATATATATATATATATATANAGTAAAAAAAATTGAATGTTTAACCCCTCACACTCAAGTCAATTTTCTAACAAACCATGGGGGGAGGGGGGAAACCTTACACGCAAGTTGCTACGGGGAAAAAATAGCTTTATTTCGTAAACAATTTACATTATGGTTAGTCCGGGAATGACCCTACCAGACGAGTTTAAAAAAATTGTGACCTACTCGCTAGTGCTAACTTATCGCCACTTCCAGGCCAGGGTATATATTTTTTTAATGTGAAAATATATTTCATCGTGTTATCTTCGCCCAGCTGGAACTCATGAATGCACTTAAAGGAGACAACTGACTACTTGCAGAGCAACCCTGCACGAGACTGACCTCTAAATGACCTATAATGACCCATAAATGACCCCCGATTGTAGTGTGTGCGGTGCCAAGTGCGGTGCTAAATGCGGTGCTGATTGCGGTGCTAAGTGCGGTTCTGTGCGGTTGTGATTGCGATGCGTGCGATGCTGATTTCGGTGCGTGCGGTGCTGATTGTGGTGCGTGTGGCGCTGATTGTGGTGCTGATTTCCGGAATAGAGCTAGTAGCTGGTAAATCGTTGTGGGTCTGGGATATGTGCCGTCTTTCACAGCAACCAATAGCAGCAAATAATCCTGTCAACTTGAAAAAAAAGTCACCTATTTTTATAGATGCACGAATTCTCTCATTATGGAATGTGTGGAAAAGCTTTCGCCCGTTTTGATGTTTTTTAAACAGATTTTTCAATTTCAGGGGTTTTCATAAGACTGATGGTTTCTGCTGTAATTGTATCAAGGCCCATTTTTTGCAACAACCTGTATGTTAAATGTTGGCAATATGGCAATAACGAGTTTATGAGCTGCTGAAACATATGTTTTCCTCCCATTCTGCGAATTTAACACTCATGAATTTTTCCTTGCGAATAAAAATGTATCTGGCAATAATTCGTGATGTCAAAGCATGCGTGGTTGATAGAGAAACCAGATATTTTTCAAACTGATTCATGTATTAGGGCATGCAAAACTGGGTGGCTGAAGTAGGATAGGCATGGTGTAACTTTCCCATAGCATTTTCATTGCTCATAGATACTGCAAAATGCTTGATTATGGTTGTGAAATTTAACTGTGGACAGCCCTGTTGAAGTTTCTTCACATACACACTGACGGATGGGAATTGACTCGAGCTTGCAATATGTTGAAAATTGCACCTAGCAAAAACTGTTAATATTATTAGCGGTAACCTGAATTTGGCGATTAAATATAATGTTATAATGAAGGCGTCGATTAATAACAGCAGGAGATGTGCCAATTTATGGAATTTTTATATTTCGTAGAATCATGGAAATAGACAGAGGAATAATATAAGTACGTACGTGAAGAAATGTAACACACTCTCGTAATGTCGTAAACTGACGATGAAGCTCAGAAAAATACTTTTGTTCTGACTGGGGAGTGTTTTCTTAGGTCATGTGGCGGGCAAGCTTTTTAGGTAATTTGTCATGTGAAATGGATGTTAAATTGATATGATGATAGAATTTTACAGGGGTTTTTCCACCGCCTGTGAAAACGAATTCTGTACTCTCTCGCGGTTTGTGATGCTCTATTTGTTTTAATTATCATTAGACATTATCTCATTTTTTTCTTATGATTGAGTCTCGCTTACGTACGAGGTCCTCAGAAGATTAATTCTTCGTTCACTGGTGTACTGTAAAAATGCGAATTTCCTTCATAAGTGGGAAAAAAAATAATACGTGAGGTTTAATAATTACGTTTTTTTTATGCAGCCCATGCGATTTTTTTAGTGTAATTTTATTTTAAAACATTTATCTCGGCTTTGCTACATGAATATAACTATATAATCCGTTTATACACACACACACACACACATACACAATCTAATCTGTTTTAATTTGGTGATCTGTATGTCCTGCCATTCTAGTTTGGATATATTTCTTTATCGTTCATGTTCGCCTATTTGACTAACGTAAAAGAGTAGCGTAACATTATATTTTTTAGGTGGCTTGCAACCTAAAATTATAATGACAAAGTAAAGTTTGCACCCTTTTGAGACGGAGCGAGTCGTTAGGACAAACGGGAACGAGTTGTTAGGACAAACGGGAACGAGTAAGGACTGGGCCAATAAACCATCACGACATTCACCTGGAGTGATTTTTAAAAAATAAATTCAGCCGAACGAGTCAAGAATCGAACTCGGGTCCCCCTGAACATAGGTTTCAACTGGTGTTGTCTTGAGTGTGCAGATATCTCCTGTGTTTATTATCCTATGAATTAAAGTTGGCTTTTATGAGAAATAAAACATGCTCATGAAGCTACAAGCCCTTCGCGGCCACCCATCACCACTCCTGCTGACAGTGCGATAGGGCAAAGTCCAATTCAACACCTGGTGCAACGCGGCTGGACGCGTGCGCGGGCTCAGATTACGACTGCACGTGTCTCTTGTCTAGTTCCGCAATGGCACTTGTATCCACTTATTTAAGTACGCCTTTGCCTTAATAATTTTTTTATGTGTCTATCAGTCTCGCCTGAAAATTGGGATTTCTCGGGCTCTCTGTGCGTGTGTGTTTGGCGCATGAGTGAATGAGGAACGATAGTTTTTTTGACGTGACAACGTCTTATAATTCGATAGAGCCGGCTGCACGCACGAAAAAACATGACTCATGCGGCGTTACCTCGCTCTGAGGCGTTCCATGTAAGGCTTGAAGTTTCAGAAGAAACAACAGGAACCACAGCCAAAGTTAAATGTCGACCTCACGTGCAAAGCAAGCCAAATACTTTGTCTACAAACTGGGTACCAGTTTATAAGAAAATAGTAAACATTACACTAACAAAAACTATAAAATGCAAACGAAAACAGTTTCCTTGCGTTCCTGCTTGTGCCATCACTATTCACAAGTCACAAGGTGGGACGTTTGCTGTCATTGTTTATAAATACTCATCCAAGCAACCGCAACAGTTGGTGTACGTGGCGCTGAGTCGGGTAACAAGTTTAGAAGGCTTGCATATTATCACCGAAAAAGATGCTCCATTTCGGTTTAAACACGGACGGGAGGGAAACGATTCACAGACAACAAGAGATATCCGTAACGAATACATTCGACTTCGTGGACACACACTTCGAACAATTACTGATAATGCAGTAAAATTCTGTAATGACTCAAACAATGCTACCATTCCATCAGTATTTTCTTAAGACGTTGTCACGTTCAACTATCGTCAGTAAACCGACTTTACAGACAACCAATGTTTTTTTCTTATTTCTTAGTTCCACAGCGTAATGTTAGTTTCACCGGTATTAATAAAAAATTTCACATTAAATTTTTATACAAAACATAAACAAAGGAGGGCTTCGAGCCAGCATTTACTTACACAAAAAATTGGTACACAGAATTATTATTATTTTCATTCGAAAGGGATAAACATAACTCCAAAATCTCATGGTCTCGGTAATGCACTGGCTGTAATATACTCTAAAAAATTTTGCACTCTTGAAGTCTTTCCCTACACATCTCGACAAGGTTGAACGGTTGCGAATTATTGGTGATGCCGACTTGTTTGGTAACTAAATCAGAAGGCAAATCGTACTGATTTCGGGCGTCGATGATTTCCGTCCTGCGCATACTATATAAAATTGACTTCCGAGCATATACACAGGATAATATGATATTATGACAGAGTCCAAAATGGCCGTAATTTCCTCGTACGGAATATTCCCCGCATCCCTCCTCTCAGGCCAAGCGTCTGGAACGATTGCTGAAGGTACACATGTAAGGTGGTGTGGTTGAGGTGCATCCATGTACATGACGGTAAAAAAGAGGAAAGTTTGATTTTCTCGTTGCCGGGTCGTGCTTAGTGAGTTTCTTTGGCTGGGGCAGTTTCCACAGGCTCTGGTGGACTGGTCTGTTTGTGCGATTCGTATATATGATAATGATAAGCACCTAAAGCCTGTCTACATGCCCGCATGTGGATGTCTCAATTCCCACGTGCGGTTGTCCAGCTGCAATCACGTGGCAACTCGGTGATTGGCTGGTAAATGTCCGAACAATGTCATAATGGTGTAATATGATTGGTTCAATGTCAATACAACGTGATAGGACTTCCATGCGCGTATATAATAATCAACGGGGGGTCAGCTGAGAGGGTTAGTTTGGCAACGGCTAACGTGAAAGGTTGATCATCTCGACTAACTCCAGCGCCAGTTTATCTTGTTACGTTAAAGTGTGGAGTGGTGCCTGCCGATGGTTTCTCCCCATCGATTTCTTCTTCGAGTGAGATATCTCCTGTTTTACCAGTGCCATCGACTACTTCAGCTGTGATGTCTGAATCACTAGCAGCATCTAATTGTGCCAGTGCAGTACCATCGTTTCAGATTGGTATGGCGCCATCGACTTCTTCAGCTGTGACACCTACATCACTACCAGCATCTACTGCCACTAGTGCAGCACGATCATCTACAGATAGTACAGTATCATTGACATTTTCAGCTGTGATGCCTCAGAACTCTTCAATGGAGACATCGAACTTTTCGGCTGAGGAACCTAAGAACACCATTGCCGGCGGTATCTGCTTCAATAGCTCCAGCTCCTACATCTCCTACAGGTCCGTTCGAGTTTTTGGTTTAACCTCTACGTCATCGTCAGTGTCACTCCTGTAATAAGACATTTGCTTTCGGTCACAATGTACGGCGACATGAACGCTTTAATCGTGCCAGAAATCCCTGTTGCTTGTAAAATTTGTGTGACAGGTGCGGTAAACTTTCCAGCAGTGGATACACTTTCGTTATACATGTAAATACCTGTGAAGGCGAAGTGCATTCTCATAAGTACCTCGGTACCAGGTTTGCTGCAAGCCGTTATCTTGTGACTTCGGTACATGATCTCAAAAGTGTAGTTACCTACATAACCCGCTCTGCACAGTATGTCGGTGTAATAAATGTTACGATGTTTTCGCGCAAAGCCAACACGAGTGTGAATAGCGAGATGCATAAAATACTGTATCCTGCAACAAAGTTGCATATATTGAGATGCATATATATCAAAGAATATTGCAATATTTTTGAGGGCAAGAGCGACTGTAATTAATTTGTTGAATAAAATTAATGCCTTTGAATAAAATTGTGTTTTATTACATGTATACCTAACTTGCTAGAATAAAATTAAAATTTAAAAGGCACAGAAATATAAGAAATTCAATTAAAAAGTTTTGTATAAAGTACTATTTTACTATGTGTACAATTATATAATTAAATGAAAATACCATTTAAAATTGAAAAACTTTAAATTCTAAAAAAAATTATATTTAATAAATTATGAAGGTAAAAAAATTTTCGCATTAAGCATGTAGGTATACTGTTGAACAAATTTTTTTTTTTAATAGGATGAAAAATTACTGATTTTTCCTTTGTCTATAAATATGAGTGCCGTCAGCTCACCCAGAAGCTGAATCGAGAAATCAACGCTACCTATTTGTTTAAAATAGAATCCAACATGGAGGCCGCCAACAGCGCAAGCTACACTTTAATAACATAAACTAATATGGCTGCCGCCTGGTGGCTAAATCGACAACTCGCTTGGTGGCAATATGGTGTCCTCCAGCAATGTATAAAAAAATGACAAACGAAAATCAAGTTTCCGGCATACGATAGAATGAGTATTGGCGGGGTGGTAGGGGGAAAACCTGAGGACTAAACAGCTCATAGCAATTGGTGGTGAGGGTCAGTCGTCTGCTGGGTTTGGGGCTGGGGGACTTCCAGAAAAAAAGAATTTTTGAAATAAATTTTTAAATAATAATTTTTAAAATAAATTATTTAATTATAATTTTTAAATAAATTTTTTATAATATTTTATAATTTTTTTGGGATATTTTGGGATTTTTCGGGGCAATGGTCGCCGGGTCAAGGTCAAAAGTCAAGGTCAATGTTACCGACATCCAACATAGTGGACAAGATGGCCGCTTCTGACCGGAATGAACAGTTCCAACACTCCACGCCAGAAGCTGATGTCCCCAAATGATAATAATTATTCTACTTGAAGCATTTTTCACACAATTCGTTAATACCTCTAAGCAAACATCAATACTCTGGTTTCAAATACAAATTTTTTATACCAAAACTGTTGTATTAATTAGCCGTAGGTATACAGGAAGTTTAAAATCACCTACTACCTAAATAAAAAAAATTATAAAAACAGTTTAATATTTAAAATTAATTATACATTATTTTAAATAATTAAATGTTAGAGATTTTATTATATCCCTAATTTTACAAAACAGTATGATTGAATGAAAGAAATTTCTATTGAAGTGATAAGCAAATCAATACATACATTTTTAAACTTTTCCATTATTGCATAAAATCTCTACTAATGACATTTGTCTACAAGGTNGGGGGGGGGGGGAGCGTATCTGAGTTCGTGAGGGATGGAGGTCTTAATAAAAATAAAAAAACAAAATTTTAATATTAATTTTTTAAACCTTGCTACTATTTACATTATTTATTTATCTATCTCTGCCATACGTCCTTAAGGTTTCTGTTTGGTTGTAGTCGATTAACTCATACTCATCGTTAACACACTTCCAGTCTCTCTGTTGCAGTCATTTGTAATGTATTTCATTCTCGCATCTAGTCCAGTGGTCCAGCCTGCGAGCCGCACCTTCACTGCTTGATACTCGAAGTCGCGGATTTCCCTTCCGTTGGTGACATATCTCGCCGCTCGTCGTCTTCACTGAAACTCAGCCAATTATCCATTCAACAACTCATCAACTTGGAGGCCCGTCGCATTATTTGTATTCTGCTGACCTTGACCTGGAAGGTTCGACGCACCCTGAGTCACGCTTAGAGAAATTAGGGCAGCAAACCACTAGAAAATTCCTCAGATAGACGCAGAAACTTAATACAACCAAGGTCAGTAGCGCGCGTCGCAAAAGGGTTCTCGTGTCGGCTCGCTTTTTGGTAATATATATGTGGTTCTTGGTTTAGCGCGCACCTGTAATTCCAACATTCCATTGACTTGCCGCCACCGCTATAATATAACTGTTGTCCTTTACTTCCACTCGATCGCGCGGGATGCGAAGCATCGAGCGCGTAACAATAAGTATGTGAGAAATGTCTGCGAGTTTGTTTGATCCATACGTAAACTTCGCCGTTTCAATAAATTGTTGGCAGCAGTTTTTTCTACGTTGACGTATTAAGAACATTTTGAGTAGGGATGTGCAATTCATAAGACTTCCATTTCTACCATCTTAGTATTGGCAAATATTGTAAAAACAGTTGGAATTATTTCGTGTTTTACTCGTCTTTTATTATACCATCCGTTTTAATACATGCAAACGGCTGTGATGCACTAACTTAATTTTACCACCCGAGTCTTGTCTGTACCGTTTACCCATAGCCTCTCTACCGGAACTAGAGCGACATCATTTACATCACAGTGGTCGACGAAGACAGTTCGGAAGTATAACTGCTACATTTCAAGAGTTTTTCATTCTTAATTTACACAAGTTAAAGAAAATATTATCTTTGTGAAGGAAAACACATTTACTGGGTGTTTATTTAACTAATATACCGTGGTCCTTTGGTTGTTCGCTCTGAAAGACAGTGTATTGGCAGTTTGTGTTTAGCATTTAGTCGTAAAATATGGTTATATATTTAAAATGTTTTTGAAAATGCGTCTTTTATAACTTTTGGTAGTTTTTAATTTTAGTTTTACATTTTTTTCGACTTACTTCGATGGAAGTGATCGAATTCATGTAGATATATTAAGGTTAATACGGCGTGTGTAGCAATGGTTGGATGCGACAAGCTGCGGATGGATTGGCACCTACACTGGATGTTGACACATTCGTGAAAGTTACATGGTAGACGGCGGAGGTGTAAATATGTGTCACGGAGGTGACGTGGAAGAAGAAACTCCTACCCGAATGTCAACCCTTGGACTAAGGCTACTTGAAGTGGGACTTGTGCCCCTCGATGAAGCGAAATGTGGTACCGGGTACTGCAACCTCCAGGCTGGGGTGCGCTCGGAATCGAGCAAAGTTTTGTTGCAAACGAAAAAGTTTCCGTACTAGCTGCTTATAGGCTACTCACGGTAAACCGAGCACTTTTGAAAGCCATGGTTAAGATCTTCTTGCATGCACATTGCGTATTCTTCTAGAATAAGTAAGGTTAGCATTGCCAGGAGCCTGATCACATTGTTTATGCGTCAATCAATTAAAACGGCAAAATTATAAAAGTAAATATTTTAAAAATTTGCCAATTCTTGCACTTATATGCATTAAACAAGCAAAGTTAAAGAAATATTTTAAATATTTACAACTGTTTACCCAACATGTTAAAAGTTAAAACGTGGGACTACTTTCCCTGCGTTGTTGCCAACTTTACTAGTCGCATGTCAGTCAGTGTGCTCATTAAAATATACGCAGTTGGGGACAGTGACATTATTCAAAGTTTGATTTGAAAAGTGCTTCCTTTACCGTGAACCGTCTTAACCCTCAGGAGTGGAATGATGGCAGGACATTAGGGAAGGGTAAGTGAGTTCTCAGAAGCCGCGCATTCTAAGTAGTCACGACCGCGTGGTGAGAGATCAGACCGGCGATTGTTCGCGCTCATCCTCCGGCAATGGCAGTCTACGAGCACCGACTCGCCCTGCACTACGGTTGCGAAGTTACGAGCAACGCTTTTTGCATTTCCGACCGCCGCTTTTAATTAACCCGCACTGCAGGACGGGCAAGAAACAAATGAGTACTCGCCCCGGTGGCATAAACGCGCCGTGGAAGCGAAAGCAAGCGCTGGAGTAATTGTATTTTGGTGCCGCGCGCGAGCGACGCGGCTGCTGCAAAGCGAACAGCCAGCCGGGGCGAGTGTATCCAGTTAATTACTCGCTGCCGTTGTGGGATGCGCGCCTCCACGGAATAACCGGGCAGTCGTCCGTGGGATTGGAGCGGGGAATTGGGTCCCGCAGGAGGACATCAAAATGCACAACGGATAAGCGTTCTTTTGAGCGAACGCAGTGCGGCAGAACGAGGGCTGTTCCTACAGACCCAGGGAGGGCATTTCCCGAATCTCCGTGACGGTAGACAAGTGGATCAGGTGCACGGAGAACTTTCTTTACGTGCTGGGGTGTCAGTTTTCCGTGCGAGGGGTCCTTCGCTCGGATCCCGGGTGGGTCATGCCTGCGTGTGCCGTTTATCACGTCAAGCTTAGGTGAATGCGTAAGTCGTACTCAGATCAACCTCCAGGTAAAAGCGTGGTCACTAGAATTTCACAAACAGAAGTAATATACTGGTGTTACTAGTAACAGTAATTGTATGTTTTCTTTGTATGTCACATATTTCCTGAAAGCACTCGCCAATAGGCACCGCGGTGCTTGCGTCGCTAATCGCACAAAGGCGGTTCGCCTCCCAGCGGGTCCAACCTGACAGCAAGCCAAATCCAAATGCCTTGGAGGGAAAACGGCGGCGCTCAGGTCACAACCGATTTTCGCACGTGGGAAATGTGACGGATGTTTCCTGTGGTCAGCAAGATTCCCTGAGGAAATTCCGTTTCCTAAGCCCTAGCCTTCGGTCACCGATCCATCTCTATCTCTTCACTCTCATTGTCCTTGAAGACCTTGTCGTTAAATCGTTAAACTGTTTTAAAATCTCTCGGCTCTCTTGTCAGCACAACGTAACTTGCCTCGAGCTCTCTGGTCACGTTCATTTCAACTAACAATAAAAGGAACCCCACTTTTAAAAAAAATTCCGCTGACTTAAATGAAAGGGTTTGATTACTCCCGTCTCGTTGATTAACAGTATTACTTTAATCTGCTCAAAAGAAATTTCCTCCCTTCTTCTAGCGATTTCTTTCCCTGGGAGTTCAGTTGAGCCCGCGTCGTTCGGAAAGTACCTAACAACATAATTTGAATGTATAAGCCCTCAATTGACTTGAATATAATGAATGCCCGAGTGTGCCGACGCGACATTCCGCCAAGAGCGTTATTTGCAGCTAGCTGCCTTTATAACCCATCCGTTCAACAGTCTCTCAGAGTATTAAGACGCGGCACTTCAGTATGTATGCCGCATATAAATTGCATGCATATCCTATACACTTACTGAACAGCCACGTCTTGATGCGCTGCAAGACTGTTGAATGGATAGGTTACATACATAAGCCTACCTACAAATTCTGTGACAGTGGATTGTGTAGGTTAAACCTCATATTCTACGTTAAACTCCATATTCATTTTTTTCACTCAAGCAGACATCAGTTGTTTACTGGCTGCTTGCTGCCATAGTAATAGGCTGAGATTTGGCCTGCATTTATTAAAAAAAATTATTATTGGTGTAAAGCAGGTCTTCGGCCAATTGAAAAACAAACACGTAAACAAAAGCTTTTGGATTCCAGCTAGTCCAAAAATCAAGTCTTAAGTTTTCCAGGTTCCTATTTATTAGTGAAAAATCTGTATCTTTTCCGATACAGCAGTCTAAAAAGTTTTTTTCTTCTACTGTTGGGCATTTAAACACAACTTTATTAAAGTAACGGTGTTATTAAGGCATTATTGTCTGGTATACTACGTTAATAAATCACTATCTGCTCATGGAGAAAATATAATATAGGAATTAATGCACTGACCTACATTTCATGTCAGTGTGAATTAATATGATAAATAATTTAAGCTACATAAAAATGTTTCAAATATCTTGTAAATACCAAATAATTTAGAGCTGAGGTTTTTGGAAACACTTAAACTTTTTCATTTGCTGTCATTTCTTTTTACTTCCTTAGAAAACAAGCCAGACATGGAGCCATATTAAGGATATCCGTCTCTGAGAGCATAAATCCCTCTAGCAAATACGGTTAATAATAACCTACGTTTATTATGTATTCACAAGACGTTATATAGATATCACTCTAAGCAGTAAAGGAATCCTTTAGTAGAAGGCATGTGTTATTTCCGCAGTTCTGCGATTTTAATAAGTTAACGAGTATTGTTTTCTGTTTTACTTACAGTTATATCATTCTTTTTTTGTAACTCTACAAGATGATTCATTTTCTGACTGGCATTATTGCATTAAAACACCAGACATGTAAACAATTTTTTTAACTACTGTTTCTTGTAGGTTATTTAAAAAGATTTTGTAACTTTCTTAGAGGTTTTTAGGCTGTAGACATGACTACAAACAAATACCGCCAGAAGTCATCTAACAGAGCAACAAAAAAATTGTGATCATTTAACTGAAAATGAATTAGAAATATATTTTAACTTATTAAAATTTGCAGAACTGCGGAAATATCACATGCTTAGTACAAAGGGTTTCTTTAATCCTTATATTGGTATGCTGTTTAACGTCCTGTGCATAAATAATAAACATAGGTTATTATTCACATTTTTAAAAAAGAACCGGCGTAACTGATAGTTATGCTTATAACGTGTCCACGGTAAGTTTCACGGGAACGTAAACTTTAACGTGTAGCAGAAGGATAACCGGTGTATAGGAAGCAGTTACTAAAGCACGGCTTTCGGAACTAATAAACCATAAAGCACTGGCGGAAAGACGTAAAACTGCCCACCAGTCCAGCGCCTCGCACACAACAGACTTGAGGCATTCCATGGGCATAATAATAGTGTTGCACAAACTCCTGCCGCTCATGTAGAGAGAACTAGGTAGGGAGGACATTGCTTCTGCGTAGTCACCAATTTCTGAGTTTCACTGAACGGTTTTGACGTAAATAAGTCTTCAAAATCAGACCGACACATTGGGCACCAGGACAGAAACGGTGATTTAATGTTTTCAGGGTGATCCATTCCGAAACTACTTCTGCGTGACCAATAACACGATTGAAGTAAATGTGATCTCATTTGATATGGTATACGACTACGATACGACCACGATACCAGCATGACCTTGAGTTGGCGTAGTGCATGCGCGAGTGCGGGTGAGGGCCCGCGGTGACAGAAGGCTAACGCACTAACGCAGACGTATTCACTTAAAACCCACTACCGGGACCTTGACACAGACACAGATTTTTTCCGTATTATATCCGTCAAAACTACGTGGCTTAAACACGGAATATATAAGTACACATAAGTGGGTGATTCAGTGAAGATAAGTTGGCTGCTCTTAACATCGTAAGAGCTGATGAGAGTGAAGCGAGGTGAGTACGGAGCAGTGCCGGAANGGGGGGGGGGGGGTGATCCCCGAGAAAACCCGCTGACCATTGTCATCGTCCGGCACGATTTCCACATGCAAAAATCCGGGGGTGACCCCGCCAAGAATCGAATACGATTCACTTAGGTGGGAGAAAAAGAGTAGTCTAACCACTGCACCACCACGGTCCCTACACATAAGTGAAATTGCGTGGCGGTTTCTTTGGTGTAGGGTAATTGGGTATACGAGGCTCTTGAAAGTGAAACTTATGTCTGATTGGCTATTGCGTGCTGCGAAAACATTCCCTGTTGGTTGGACTGCCTGCTGGCAAGGAAGTTACCAGCGCTGGTTGGCGAAATGCGATGCGAAATGTGGCTAGCCAATCACGCCAATTTGCTGTCATATGCAGCTGTAGTTTGCAGAAGAAGACGCTGTTACACTTCTGCGTTATCAAGTATTCTGTGTCTTGGACAAATTGTTATTACGCTGTTTAAAATCAAAATACGTGCTTTAAAATTTTATAGACACTTCCTGTGATCGAATTTTATTCCAACGGCAAAATATTTTCATACAAGTACGAGTCTGCTGGAAAAACGTAAAACCGTTTATATCTTTGTTTAATCGCGCCGCGTAATTTTCACAATTCTACTGGCTCTTCATGAGGTTATATTGGAGATATTCTCAGGAAGTGATGAGTCTTTCTCTTATTTATTCTAAGGAGGACCTTATTCACTAGACAGAGGATGGCAGAATTTTTGCGTATAACATAAACATTTACACAGCTTTAGTATTTTTATCCCTATAGCTCATCTTCTGTGGATTTCTCTTTAATATTGCACATTAAGTCCCTTGTATCCTGCACAGCTTTTATTTCACGTATTTGAAAGATACTCGTGAATGATTCATGTTTCCTTAAACCTCGTGTGGCAGCTGGGCTGAGCTAACTGACGCAAGACATGCTGGGCCAGTGCACCCAAATTTCCTTACCTTCCATCCTTCTTCCTTGGGCGGTATGATGCCGACTACAGGAACGCGAGTTTGCCTGCTTCCACATTGCAAGTATCCGTTCTACTAGAAGTTCTTCTAAGTTTTAAATTGGATACTACTAAAAGAGATTGTAATAAGCTGTAGTGTGCTGCACAATGCCTAAGTCGTGGTGTAAAATGAGTTTGTGCTAGAGTTTCAATATTTTGCAGCAGACGGAATTATTTTGTCTTGCGAATACTGTGAAACAACCATAACCTCAACAGTTCTGCAGCATCTTCAAGTGGCGAAACATAAGGAAATGACATGCGAATTTTAAACAAACATACCAACCTTTTGTAACTAATGGTTAATCAAACTTTGCCCAGCCACAAAGTAAATTCAATGAAGACCTGCGTAAAACCTATATCACGACAAATATAAATAACACTGACTAAGCTACGAAATACAAACATATTAGAATTTCTTGAGAAGTGTACAAACTCATCAATACCAGATGAGTCAGTCATTATAGAAAATGTAAGTAATAAAATTCGTAAAGACGCTGAGAGGAAAGGTTAATGAAAACAATGGTAATGTTTCTTGCTCAAAGCAACAGTGGTTGGGCAGCAAATATGCATGATAAACTTCGTGTTTGGAATTCAAAGAGAAGTAAAAAAGAGAGCGAGAGAGATATATATCATACCCACTAACTGATAATATGACACCTAAAGTTAATCATTCAACAGTCGGTGCATTTTTCAATGATGTGCTTATAGTCTTTTGTGGCCATATCCATTTCTTACTATCGTGTTCTCGTGGTCTACACAGATACAACACCTTGCATGTGTAAATCCGCGGTGGGTGTAGATGTATTGTGTCCCAAAATGATACATGTAACCTGTGCAGCACGTGGAGTTCGAGTAAGTGAACGTCTGGATTTGTACAATTCAAAATGTATCACTGAAGATTCCAAGTCAAAAGGAGAACATTTCTTGCAATGATCAACAACGTGCTGCTGCCAATTTCACCAGTTATCACAATATGGGGAGCAAAGCTTGCAGTTGCTACTTTATTTGTCTCTAATTTCAAATAAGGTCAAAGGGTAGCTGAGGAATTCATTTCTAAAGGAGCTGTTTGTGTTAAAGAATCACAGGGCGCGTATGGCAAAGATGGCATTCGGGATCAACTTGTGTAACCGCTGCAATTTGCTGTGGACTTATTCAGCCGTAAATAAACTGGAAGGAAAAATTCTCTCTTTAAAGAACACAATAATTTATAACAGTTGGACTGTCATGTAGCGAAATTATAAAGGAAAGAGTTCTAGGAAAAATTCTGTGTAATTTTTAAAAACGCCTATCTCTTCAAACTGAAGAATATTTGTTTTGTTTTACAAAGAAAAGAAACAACCGACAATGCGTTTACGCTAAAATTTCTTGAAATGGCTAAACTAGAATGCTTAAGTTTTGTCATGTGATGTACAGGTCTTCAGAGAACGAGAAAATTTTGGCAGGCACAAGTGTTTGGTAAGCGTACTAACGACTGGTAAATTTCTTTGAAACTGAATAATTTCATTTATTATGATACGTAATTTTTATTTACTGATTTATTCATATTCAAAGTGTACATTCTGTTATTTTGTAATACATATAAAACTAATTTATATTTGTTTTTGGTGCATATTTGGAAAACGTAATTGCATATAAAACCTATTTTAGCATATTTGCATGCATACATCGCCATTTGCGAGACCATTGTTAAGCCTGAGCCTAATAATCACCAGCTAAGTAACTTCACCCGGTATCAGCAGCAAGTCCAGTGCGAACTGCGAACTGCTAACAACGCCATATAGCACTCGCACTGTAGTAAAGTGAGTATGGAGACCATCCGATTAGTGGTTTTTTTCCGTGCAATAAAAATTCTACCTTTTCGTTTCACCCGGATATTTAGGCAGTTGATGTGTTTCGTTTCGTCCCTCCTGACGCTGAAGAGAAAAAAATTGAGAGTGGAGTTTCGCAGAAGGGAGGGGTGGTTCGAGCCAGCACCAAATTGATGAAACTGCGCGGGTGAAGCGTTTATAGCTGTGTAATGACAATTCCTGACATTTTACGACCCACTGTAAAACTGGGCGCCGTTGAGCGAGAGTGTGGGGGCGAGAGTAATGAGAAAAAAAGGGGTGTGGTTGAAGCTCACGCTGGTACATAGAGAACGTGTACGCCTTTCTCAGCCAGTATTTTCCAATAACGTTACGTTCACATTGTGTGGGTATTAGTTTACGAGTCATACTATCTCAGAAATGAACATGTTTCCATTCTCTCGCCGAGATTTAAACCCGGAATATCGGCTTTACAACTCTCCTGTTTGCCACANTGTGTTTCGTTTCGTCCCTCCTGACGCTGAAGAGAAAAAAATTAAGAGTGGAGTTTCGCAGAAGGGAGGGGTGGTTCGAGCCAGCACCAAATTGATGAAACTGCGCGGGTGAAGCGTTTATAGCTGTATAATGACAATTCCTGACATTTTACGACCCACTGTAAAACTGCGCGCCGTTGAGCGAGAGTGTGGGGGTGAGAGTAATGAGAAAAAAAAAAGGGGTGTGGTTGAAGCTCACGCTGGTACATAGAGAACGTGTACGCCTTTCTCAGCCCGTATTTTCCAATAACGTTACGTTCACATTGTGTGGGTATTAGTTTACGAGTCATACTATCTCAGAAATGAACATGTTTCCATTCTCTCGCCGAGATTTAAACCCGGAATATCGGCTTTACAACTCTCCTGTTTGCCACAGTCCAGTCTGAAAGGATGTTAAAATTTAACAGCATGAGGCACCAGGCCAAGGTTGACAGACAGCTAAACTTACCAGAATTATAACGCAGATTTATTTTCGCAGTAAGATCGACGAAACCAATGTCTTAAATAAATAGAATTAATTGACGCTTAGTGTAGCGAGTTGTTTTGTTTGTGATACTATTTTCTCTACAGCATCAAGGCAATATCAAGTTGGGAAGTAGGATATGGGCCATCGCAGAAGAAATTCTAATGTTGTGCTAACAGTATTAATGTTAGTACAACAGAAATGTTGTTACCTGTGAGTCATTAGTAACTCAGTAGAGCATAGCGACAAACTGCAGTTATCTTTTGTTACGTGAAATATATGCACAATTGGCACACGTAAACTGATTTGCAATGCTCGAGTGTCTTTCTAAGCCACAGTTAGTTATCATACTATGCTTTAAAATTTAAATACAGTGGTTTAATTTTACGAGGTTATCGCTGTTCACTACTGTCCACCATTTTCCAACTACAAGTCATTGTAAGCTTATGTTGGTTGGACATTTCTTTAATGTCGCAGTAACACAGAATAGTTTGTTCTTACCGTAATACAACTTTTGGTTGCAACAACATTACTTAGAGGCTATATTAACATTAACAATTCCACAACATACTTGCATTATAGTTTTATAAGACTTTTTAAATGGTTAACATGTTTAACTATGTTACTGCATTATTAATTTTACTACAGTATAAACCTTTAAAAAAATTCCTCAGTAGTAATTTTTTTGCTACAATAACATAAGACTTTTTTCTTTGTGTTAACCTCCTCGTAACTCCCGCTTCACCGTTTTCTCTCACGTGACGGGTTATTTTTTATTTAAACGTATTCAGGCCTACGAAAGTCACCTGAATTCTCTAATTACTTACATACATCTGTATTGCAGTTTAAAGTTATTTTGTACGAGTATCATGATAACCATATCGAAACTATTTTGACGAATAACTACGTGTAGTTATTTTAGATTAAAACCTTTTCGCAATTTTTTATGTTTACAAAATTATTTTTTAATTTTACTAATTTTATATGTAAATCACACATTTATTAGTACGTTGCATTAAACATACTTACTTTACATTAGGAGGATTTTTTTAAGCGCTACAACTATTCATAAAACCCGGCACTAAGAAATAATAACGTCCGAAAAGATACACTGAGTAATACGTATGATACAAAGTACGCAGTTAAAATAATGCTGTTTTTTTTTTGCAGAGATGTTGCATGTAAAACGTGTTTTAAACACTCCGACTATTAAAAAACTATCCTTAATATGCGAATAACATTCGTTTAAAAGTTTTAGAATTTAAAGTCCTAATTAAATTCGTAGAGAAATGTTTCAGGTGTTTATTCGCAAATTTACTATTTCACCGAAGGAAGAAAGGATAAAACAAAATATTCGATGTCTTATTACGACCCAGCGTACACAACTGTGTAGCATACGACGCATTAGTCTTATTATTGGCCGCTTCTGTAAACAGTGATACTCTGTGTCTGATGATGTTACCTGTGGATAATTGGTTCCAGGTTATGAATGCTTCATACTAATATGGCCGAACGCAAAGCCTACAGACCATTGGTTCTTATAACGAAACTAATGCTATGTCGTCTGAGGTACAGTACGCTCATAAAAAAATTTTATTTGCAGCATCTGAAACCCGAAATTAATGTAGTTATGAAAGGCTTAAATATACATGCTGTTACTCTCCTCCTTTTCCAACTTAAACATTTGTGATTTGAACGCTCGACGGAAACTTGGTTTTATACATGAAAATTGTGTAAATATTCCTTTAGAAACTAAAAAATCTTAGTAAACTGAGATAATAGTTAATTAATCACCCTTGCTCTGTTATTAAACTGGCTAACCGGCGCAACACGTATAAAGTGTATGAAAGGAGCCATAGCGATGGATGTCACGGTACGCTAAGTGTTATGGCGTGTGTATACGGACTGAGAAAATGGTCTTGGATTAGTGCACTCGCTACCGCGACTGTAAATTTACTTCGTGCAAACGGCTCGAGCGCGTCAGGTCGACCNCGCAGTAACACAGAATATTTTGTTCTTACCGTAATACAACTTTTGGTTGCAACAACATTACTTAGAGGCTATATTAGCATTAACAGTTCAACAGCATACTTGAATTATAGTTTTATAAGACTTTTTAAATGGTTAACATTTTTAACTATGTTACTGCATTATTAATTTTACTACAGCATAAACCTTTAAAAAAATTCCTCAGTAGTAATTTTTTTGCTACAATAACATAAGACTTTTTTCTTTGTGTTAAACTCCTCGTAACACCCGCTTCACCGTTTTCTCTCACGTGACGGGTTATTTATTATTTAAATGTATTCAGGCCTACGAAAGTCACCTGAATTCTCTAATTACTTACATACATCTGTATTGCAGTTTAAAGTTATTTTGTACGAGTATCATGATAACCATATCGAAACTATTTTGACGAATAACTACGTGTTGTTATTTTAGATTAAAACCTTTTCGCAATTTTTTATGTTTACAAAATTATTTATTAATTTTACTAATTTTATATGTAAATCATACATTTATTAGTACGTTGCATTAAACATACTTACTTTACATTAGGAGGATTTTTTTAAGCGCTACAACTATTCATAAAACCAGGCACTAAGAAATAATAACGTCCGAAAAGATACACTGAGTAATACGTATGATACATAGTACGCATTTAAAATAATGCTGTTTTTTTTTTGCAGAGATGTTGCATGTGAAACGTGTTTTAAACACTCCGAATATTAAAAAACTATCCTTAATATGCGAATAACATTCGTTTAAAAGTTTTAGAATTTAAAGTACTAATTAAATTCGTAGAGAAATGTTTGATGTGTTTATTTGCAAATTTACTATTTCACCGAAGGAAGAAAGGATAAAACTAAATATTCGATGTCTTATTACGACCCAGCGTACATAACTATGTAGCATGCGACGCATTAGTCTTATTTTTGGCCGCTGCTGTAAACAGTGATAGTCTGTGTCTGATGATCTTACCTGTGGATAATTGGTTCCAGGTTATGAATGCTTCATACTAATATGGCCGAACGCAAAGCCTACAGCCCATTGGTTCTTATAACGAAACTAATGCTATGTCGTCTGAGGTACAGTACGCTCATAAAAAAATTTTATTTGCAGCATCTGAAACCTGAAATTAATGTAGTTATGAAAGGCTTAAATATACATGCTGTTACTCTCCTCCTTTTCCAACTTAAACATTTGTGATTTGAACGCTCGACGGAAACTTGGTTTTATACATGAAAATTGTGGAAATATTCCTATAGAAACTAAAAAATCTTAGTAAACTGAGATAATACTTAATTAATCACCCTTGCTCTGTTATTAAACTGGTTAACCGGCGCAACACGTATAAAGTCTATGAAAGAAGCCATAGCGATGGATATCACGGTACGCTAAGCGTTATGACGTGTGTATACGGACTGAGAAAATGGTCTTGGAATTAACGCACTCGCTACCGCGACTGTAAATTTACTTCGTGCAAACGGCTCGAGCGCTTCAGGTCGACCAAGACCAACAGCTTCGCGCCCGGGTTTGTATAATCCAGCAGTTGCAGTTTTTCAGCTGGTCGAGAGTCGTGAAGTGGAGTGCCCGCTCAAAGTGTGTCATTACGTCACGTTGGAACGGCGAGACTGGAATGAAACTCGCTTATTCGCACGAAGCAGAGATACGTTCGTGGCAAGCTGCAGATAAGTCATTTGAGCTTCTCAAAAAAGTCTCCCACTCCTCACCCACGGCTTTCTCCTCTTCGAGTGGCGATTTTCAAAAATAGTACACAGTTGTTCACGAAGCAAATAGGTCACGACAGTGAACTCTCCCAGCACAGCNGTTTTTCAGCTGGTCGAGAGTCGTGAAGTGAAGAGAGTGCCCGCTCAAAGTGTGTCATTACGTCACGTTGGAACGGCGAGACTGGAATGAAACTCGCTTATTCGCACGAAGCAGAGATACGTTCGTGGCAAGCTGCAGATAAGTCATTTGAGCTTCTCAAAAAAATCTCCCACTCCTCACCCACGGCTTTCTCCTCTTCGGGTGGCGATTTTCAAAAATAGTACACAGTTGTTCACGAAGCAAATAGGTCACGACAGTGAACTCTCCCAGCACAGCTCACAACTCAAACTGACAACCAGCACAAAATTCACGATTCCGTGCTACGCGACTTTCGTGTCGCGTTTACTCGATCAGTAAAAGAGCTTTGAATTACGACCAACTTTCTCGGTCCATGCAGCGCCTTCACATTACGTAACCAAGTAAAAAATGAGTGCAGATCCTCCCCCCACCCCCCAACTAAACGAATATCACAATTTCTTATTGTCAGTAAATTCGCTGATTTATGAATCCTTTCTGTGTATACGTCGGAGTGTGAGTTATGAACAAACGTTTGCAGAAGCCTTTAAAGATCTTTTTTTTTTCTCAAGCTTGAACCACCGCGTTATATCGTAGCCCTTATTCACTTAGCAGTGTCGTCATAGGGAATCATCTATCCGTGACTCGGGCTATATTTCAGTCATTTTTGTAATTGTGGATGTTTCTGTTGGCCATTCCGCCGCTGATTAGGTAAACGGAGCCGGACCAACGCTCGCGCTTCACTACTTATGCTGGACCGCTGATATCCACTCATATATTCTAAGTCTATGGAGTACTATTATTTACGGTTTCGTCTAGGAGTGAGTGGAGAGATTTGGGCGGCTCTTAAAAACGNAGTGAGTGGAGAGATTTGGGCGGCTCTTAAAAACGAGGTATTTGGAGCCGATTTCGTCTAGGAATGATTAATCCTTCTGTATGCCGTTGAATGCGAGTATCCGCGCATGAGCTGTGGTGTGCACCCGCAGATCTGCTATTCATCTTCGGTTAATCAACCAAAGGAACCCCGTTCAGAAGTACACTGTTCACTGGAATCACGCATGGTTGCCAAAAATCTGCCAGGAAATTGCCAGAGAACATTTTCACTCTTTTTTTTTTGTAGCGAGACTCNGTAAATTGAAAAACACAACCGTCGCGCTTTATGAATTGGACGCAACATTTCCTTTCTTCTTATGGATGATTCATTGAGAGGACATCAAACTGCTATTTTATTGAAAAAATATGGTTTTTTTAGTGGCGCGACGGTCCGAAAAAAATTATTACTTCACTGTGTGTCTTTTTTTTTTTGTCAGAGTGCGGTGATGCTTTGTATGGTGAGAGCGCGCGGTATTTTTTAATGGAAAATAAAGCAGCGTGGTAGCTGCCTGCGGCGTAATTCACGCTGTGTAGGACGCCTGGTNGCGGTATTTTTTAATGGAAAATAAAGCAGCGTGGTAGCTGCCTGCGGCGTAATTCACGCTGTGTAGGACGCCTGGTAGAGTCGAAAAAAATTGTGGGCCGAATTCCCACATCTCCTTCGTTCCTCGGCTTTGCAATTATTTTCGGTAGGAATTCTGTAATTCATGGAGATAAAAAATATCACTGTTACGTATCCCTACGTACAAAAGGCAGTGCAGATTTGGAAGTAAATTCTTTTAAGCTCATCCTATTGTTACAAAATAAAAAAACAATGTTCACTGAGTAGTTAATAAACACTCATTAGACAAATGGCGCATTGATTACCGCCTCCACAATAACCACAGTGCATTAATAACAAATTAAATTTAAAAATAAAAGAACGAACGAAGACTTGAAAGGAATATCCTTGTTCAAAATTCTGAGAAAATGTAAATAAATATCGTCCCGCGCATGGACCGCGTTGAACAAATTATCATTGTTACTAGCAAAGTATGCATGAAAAGTATTTTCCCGATGTGTATTGCATCGAAAGAATCTCTGCAAACGTAATGTGTTAAGACTTTTATAAGTGGTTCCTTGGTCGAGCTGAAATGAAATTATGAAATTTTACAATCTAAACAAATGTCTAAAAATTTACTAATGAATTTTGCTCTTGTCCGAGTTTTTTTTTAACATGCACGAGATCGAGTTACCTATAAAGATTTTCCGAGGAGTAACAGAGGGTGATAATAGATTCTGTAAATAAACATAAAATAATATTTGAAAACCCCAAGGAAAGGTTTGGAGGAAAACTAAAATATATATCATTGAAAATAATTCGAGCAGATATTATTGGCAACTCCTTTCCTTTCTCAGTGGTTCGTTTAAACGATAGCTATGGCGAGTTTTGAGTTTTTTAAGCACTGCAGTATGCTGTAATTTAAAATCCTGCAAGTTTCCCCGTTTCGGATATACGTACCTGAGTTTTAAATGGATCTGATGTTGCAATATATGGCGCTTCAAAATTGATCTCAAGAATTTAGAGACGTGTACAAGTTACCCTGCTCGGACAGAATGACGATTTAAACTTCATTATAGTAGAGAGTGTACAAGGGTGCTAAATCCTAAAAGGTTTCTTTTAGTGATAATAAAAATTAGGCGTGCTTAAGTAAAACACTTTCAGATAGGAGCAATTTCATACGTCTGAGATTAATGCTTCTCGCTCTTAGATTGCAGTAAAGAGTGCATGAAGCGCGTTGTTTCCAAATGGCCAGAGTTATCAACAGCGAAGAAGTTATGCTGTGTTGGCAGAATAAGTTCATACGTACAAAAATACGTAACAAAAATGGTCGAATTGTATAGTAGTGTATAAATATAAAATGGTTTGATTAGCTACTCACTGCGATCTAAGAGTGAGGCGCACTTTAGACGTACTCCATTTTCGTGGCCGTCTTCATTCTGCTGCTCTTCCCGAGAATGTGTGTGTCATGCCGTAGTGTGGCTGGCACACATCAGAGAGGTTGCAAGTTCGATCTAGACGGGCTGCACTGGGGACGGTGTTTCCTGAATTGCTTTCCATCCCCACCCCAGTCGGAGGCTGGCACAGTTCCTTACACCAATTTCATCAAAAGAGGGTCAGCCATAACGCTGGAATTATTATTTATGGAATCCTTTTTTTATGGTTATTGTAGATCCTATTAATGTATTCCATGTTATTTTCTGTAGAATCACTTATTATGAATATATTAAATTATCTATTAAAGTCAATTCCAAACATATATACCTTTACAATTTCCATCCATTCCGTTGAGCAAAAGTTTAAGTAAGGCTTAGACNTCCATCCATTCCGTTGAGCAAAAGTTTAAGTAAGGCTTAGACTGCATCTCTTTCCCACGTTCAACTTCTAAACTCATTCTTGCATTAATCTGGTACATCATTCCAACCTCGTGCAGAATGCTAGTAGATTATTTAGACTGCGAGTTTCTTTGGATAGACGTATCCTTTGCAGAATTTCGTGAAANTCGTGCAGAATGCTAGTAGATTATTTAGACTGCGAGTTTCTTTGGATAGACGTATCCTTTGCAGAATTTCGTGAAACGGAAACAATTATAGAAGTTATTTTTCAGTTCAGGAAACTTCGTCGCAAACGAGGTAGTTTACGGGATGTCTGGCTTGTCCTCGTTCTGCTAGCTTTCTTCTGTTCCCTGTTTAACCATATTATCGCTTCGGCTTATTGCCAATGATTAAATGACTAGAACCCTGCGTCCATAAATTTGCCCTGTGCAAATTTTAGAAGAATCCAAATGCGTCCCAGTTATTACTTCAGTATAATGGAACAAAAATAAATTTATTTCCGTTATACTGGTTTAATAACAACCATATTCTTAAGAATACATAAGACCCAGAACATTTTGTATAATTCTCTATCTATAGTTAGAGCCCCGAGTATTTCACGAATTCATTTGGTGTCGAGGTGGACTTCAAACACTTGTTCTTGTCTCCTGCTACTGTGATTGAACGATAGTTATTTAGACACACCCCGTTTAACTGTGAGCCAGTGATAAGCAGGAAGCAGTAGTGTGAGTGAGCTTTGAAGAGTGCTGTAAAAAGGCCTCACTATATTGCAGCAACCAATAAGCAAACGATATTGTCTCGAGTGTATATAGGGCTGTGAAGCCTAACTTGCTACCACATCAATCCGCGAATTACTCGGGGCTCTACCTATAGGTATTTTTGTATGTATCCCACTCATTGTATTCCATTACAATAAATTCACCTACTACAAGCAGGGACATTTTTAAAACCAGGATTTAACATTTTCAGACCCAATTTAATTTACAGTTTAAGGTGTTTCAAACAAAACATTTTTTATGTGGACTGTACTTAAGCCGACAGGGCACTTGTTTTGTCACCACAGCCAATGGTCTCTAGCTTTTGTGTTCGACTTTAGTAATATGAGCCATTGATAAACTGTAACAGTAGCACGGTTCACGAACCAGTTACCCATAGCTAGGATGACTGGATGTTGAGCCTCGCGGCGTAGATTATTGACTAAGAGTAACCTTCCTTTGCGTTATGCACATAACTGTGTACACTGAGTCTGAACGGGTTAAAGGGCGCTCAGTTAATTGTAGGTGGGCTGTACCGGCTTCGAAAGGCGTGAGTCTGACAACAGGCTTTAGAGTTGCCGGAGCCCCTGGGGTGCGACGGAGATCTTGGTCCACGAGTACTTGAGTACTTGCTGGCCTGAGGTCCTACACTTGGGAGAGATACGGAGATTTATGTCGCCCATAGCGCTAAAGCTGGAAAGCCTTCAGCGGTAGTAAACCGTCAATCGTTGAGACTTTAGGTCCCTATGCTATGTGCACACAGGCGGGAAACGACGGGGCTTGACCACTCGGGTCGAACGGAAGGTTGTGTTGGCCTCAAACTATCGCCGGCCATGGCTCCTTGCCACACGAGCATGATGCCATAGCACAGAATACTTAANACCACTCGGGTCGAACGGAAGGTTGTGTTGGCCTCAAACTATCGCCGGCCATGGCTCCTTGCCACACGAGCATGATGCCATAGCACAGAATACTTAAGAAAACAGGGGCCGCGGTGGTGTAGCGGTTAGACTACTCGCCTCCCACCTAGACGAACCGTGTTAGATTTCCGGTTGTGTCGCTACCAGATTTTCGCACGTGGGAATTGTGCCGAACAAGGCCACTGGTCGGCGGGTTTTCTCGAGGATCTCCCGTATTCCTCGTCCTTTCATTTTGGCGCTGCTCCATACTCACCTTACTTCACCCTCAGTGGCTCTCAAAACCTGCTCCACTCGGCCTCACACTCAAGCAGAATCACGTCACTAGTAAGCAACGCATCGGAACGCCGTCCACTAATCAGGGCCTGGTAACTTACTTGCCGGCTGGCAACCCAGCCCATAAGAAACATTCCACAGCACACTGTAGCTAGTCAGACACAATGCCCACTTTGACAGCCACGCGCAGCCAATCAGCGAATGTGTGTACGCCCGCAGGAAAAGAACCACCACTCACTTTCGCTTCTATGTGCGTACCTATTCTGTTCGGGACCACGCGAGACTAATCGTCTTCCATCAAGGCGAACCGGGTTAGATTCCTGGCGGGGTCGTCCGGATCTTCACACGTGGGAAACGTGGTAGACGTTGCTGGGATTTTCTCGGGGCACTCCCGTTTCTCCTTCCCTTGCGTTCCACCGCTGCTTTATCTTCACCTCACTAACGCTCGAGACATTACTGACCAGTACCTCTGAACAACCCATCCTGTGACCCTGGTGTACGCGGCCAGTCAGAAAGTGTTGGGGTATGGTGGAGTACAGGCCGCCGAGCAGCAGCAACGAGTCGTCGATAAGGGCGTGAGAAGAAGTAGCGGCTGGCACGGTGTGCTCCGCTTGGGAGTGCCTCCGCGAGTGGCATTTAATTAGTGTGCGAGTAAGCCCAAGGGAGATGTAGAATGGTTTAGGTTCTGTGAGTGATGAGGCATTAGTGTGTTTGAGCCGTGCGAGATCCGCGCCAGCGTTGTGACTTAGCTTCACGAGAAATATGCCGCGACAGTTTAAATGATGTTNTCCGCGAGTGGCATTTAATTAGTGTGCGAGTAAGCCCAAGGGAGATGTAGAATGGTTTAGGTTCTGTGAGTGATGAGGCATTAGTGTGTTTGAGCCGTGCGAGATCCGTGCCAGCGTTGTGACTTAGCTTCACGAGAAATCTGCCGCGACAGTTTAAATGATGTAATGCTTTCGACGCTAGAAAATATCATGAAAGCTGTGTAAGGATTTTCACCACCCACGTACTTTCTAATTTTGTCATTTCTTAGGAATCAAAAAGTGGTTTTTCATTTAAAGAATGTTTCTCTGGGACGGCTGGTAACCATTTAAACATTTTTAAAAAATAATTAATGTCGTGTGTCCGTTCAGATTTGCGTAAGTAAAGGCGTTGATAGTGAATTACTACTTTACAGCATAACACAATTCGCAATAACTTCTAATTTAAGTGGCTATTTGTAATGATATTCGGTATTCATNTACTACTTTACAGCATAACACAATTCGCAATAACTTCTAATTTAAGTGGCTATTTGTAATGATATTCGGTATTCATAAGATTTTAAAACTAAAAAGGGAATACCGGTTTTGACAAGTTAACTATGTTTACTGTTATTGTATAATTTATTTCGATCTTATTTGTCTTACTAGTTTGTAAGTAACTGGATATCTTCAGATAAATGCTTTCAAAGAATTCTTCTTCAGCACGCTATGTTAAAAAGTGTACTTTTATGAAATAGACTTTCGTGGTTTCAGTTTATTTTCGGTATGTACACTCATTTGCAAAAAAAAAAACCATTGCCATGAACAAATCGCACGAATTCAACGAAGGTTGCTATGCACAATCACCATAGCCCGACATATGTCCCATTTGCGTTTAATGCTGTTTGCTTGTGCGGCTGATCAACAAGGGCACATATATGTCCCTCCTTAATTCATAGATGCAATACAAAGAATAAGACCTTGGCAGCATTGTAAGCCACAGAGTCAAGTTCAATGAACACAGAGCATGCCCCGACGGCGCATTCGACAAGCCTTTGCCCGGCTGGTTTATTTTGATTAAAAGGACTTATTAACGTCCCCCGTTGTTATACCTGAAGGCTTATCAGGGGACGGCTTATAAACTAACTTACGACCTAATTTAAACTAACGCTTATGTCTTACGTAGGATTCTAACCCAGAACCTCTCGCACCCCAGACCAGAGGTGCACCAACCGACTGCGCCACGGAAGGGCAACCCGGCTGGTTGAGTTTGAGAGGCCGCATCGTAGGCCTCCGAGAGGCAGGTTGGACGTTTTGGTGCATTGCTCGCCACTTGAGCCATTCTGCCTAAACTGGAGTCGGTGTTGGGCGCAGTGGGAACAGAAGGGTGCGCACAGCCGTCGAGAAGGCCCAGTTCGACTTCGGCGGACCACCAGCTGGCAAGATCGTTTCATTAGGTGCGACAGGCTGTAGGCAGTCCACGGGCGTTGCTGGGCACCACCCAAGAACATGTCACAGCAGCTGGGGAAACGCCTGTGTCCTCCAGTACGGGCAGCATGGCAGCTTGAGGATTGTAGGCGAATAGTGAGTGGGTGGATGAGTGAGTGAGTGGATGGGTGGATGGGTAAGTGAGTGAGTGAGTGAGTGGATGGGTGAGTGAGTGAGTGAGTGAGTGGATGGGTGGATTTGTGAGTGAGTGAGTGGGTGAGTCGTTCAATGTTTTATCCCTTAGAAATTTAAATAGAAGCACCTCTAATTTTAATGGCAGTCGGGTTGAAACCCAGCAAATAAAATGACTTCACAGAAATGTTCTGAAGTAGAAACGTTCGGGTGAAATCAAAAATGCATCGCATAAAACTTATAGCTCTCAATAATGAAAGAAACCAGCCCTGGATAAACTTCGACCAGCGTGAAATCCACTTGATTTTAACGCCCTTTAAGCTAACGCTGAATAATAATACAAAAATTTAAGAGTGTATATTGGACGACCATTAAGTGATATTAATCAGAGAATTTGTACACAGATTGTAAAAAGGAACAGGCCTGACGAGACTTGTCCTCTTGATGCCAATACTGGCTCACAAAAATAAATAAAAATCATAACAGAGGAAGCAGTATTCCAACAGATACACAGGAGATAGTTGATTCTGCACAATAGCAAACGAAACCGTTTCCAAAACAAAGTAAAGTAATTTAATACGCCAAGCGGACCCACAGTTGGCTCTCTTCGTTAGTTCAGTGGCCTCCCACGACCCAGATCCCCAGTTCGATTCCAGGCCCCGGCAGGCGGAGAATTTTTTAGTCGTGTTGGGTGG